>JARHVA010001121.1:1950000-1995000 GCA_037957365.1 Torreya grandis
TTTAGGCCTTAGAAACTAGTTGGAACTATGTGATAGATCATTGGCTAGATTTTATCATTGATAAGTATATCACAGAGTTCATAGTATAAATTTATGTAGCATTTAAAATGGCAAAGTATTTGTTTATGAGAGGGATATGAGGAAAATTCTTTCATTAATTTCCTATGCTCATTAAGATGTTGGTTATGGAAAAATAAATGGTACATATTCCTTTCCATATGGAGTAATAACTTTGGGCATCATGGGGGTTTGTGTGAGATAAGGGAGAATAAAACAAATATGAAAATATAGAGCTTAAACCCGAGTCCAACATAGAGAATCTAGAGGAAAATGATTGGAAAAAGACTCTAAGATTAGAAAGAGAGTTGTGACAATAGAGGATATGGAATAAATAGAGTGCATTTCAAGAAGATTCAAATAAAAAGAGGAGTATTATTAGGATTGATGATTTGGATGAAATGAGATGTCAAGGAGAAGGGTGCAGTGAAGAGAAATAGAGTGAGGAGCTTGGGCCAATTAGAGATAGAGCATGAGAAAGTAATGAGTATTTAACATGAATGAAATAAGAAGGTAGTAGTATAGAAGTAGAATAGATGGGTAAAATTTTGCAGATTTAAAGAAGGCTATCTTAAAAATAAAATCAAGGGATACATTATAGTCATAGACATAATACAGGTTCAAGTTTCAAAAGATACATATTTGGAGGTAAGGATCATTTCCCAAGGAAGCACACATTCTTCGAGCCTATTTTTTTTCAAAATAAAAGTAATTCCTATACAACATTAGATGATGAGACTTTTCAAAGACTGCTTCTAGAATAAGATCATAAAATAACCCTATAAGTACAAAAGGATGCATATCATGAAGTTACATACAGTTTCTCAACTTGATAGAAGAAGAATATAACTTCATTACTTTTTATAGAGATATGTCCTCTAATTCTTATTTAGGCTACATAACTTCAAATATTTAAAGAAGAAAGAGATGATGGAGATAGATATAACTACCACATCCACATAATCAAAGGAGACATCATAACTATTAGTGCCCAAAATTTCACTGAAGTAATTGAGCCTTTGTCAAGTATGAATGCTTAAGTTTTTCACCTAATTCCATTTTTCAAGTGTTCATTGGTATGTTATAGGTTGAGTTAAAAAATCATTTCTATGCACTTTGAAGCCATTATTCCAATTTCCTTAGCCTAGGACCCTTTGATTTAAAATCAAAATAAGTGAGAACACTTTAAAAAATGCCATGGACTTAGTTTAATTTTTATACTAAGGTTTGGTCTTGTTGATTAGCATGACCAAAAATTAATATAAATAATTATGCTTGGTCCTTTTTTATTTCTCATATCATGGTCCCTTTTATTTATTTGCATGGTCCACTTAATGTTGGTCATTTTTATGCACTTAGCATAAAAGTCCCATAGCCCCTTCATATTTATAAGTGCCCCAAAACCTTAGGCTAAGTCCTTATCCTATGTTTTATGTCCTGAGTTCAAACTTAGAAATTTCCCTTGTCCAAATCGAGCTAATCACAGTTGAGCTAGTGGATTACAATCAAACAATGTGCATTAATGTGGAGGAAGATGATCAAAGGATGTGAGAGAAATGTTGAATCATGAAAATATTCAAGATCCTTGTGTGAGTGATAAGTGTCACCATATTGATGGGTTTCATAATGATATAATGACATGTAAGGGTTAAAAAAGTCAAAGGAACCTCTATAAAAATGTGAAGAGGACACATTTTTAACTCTAGATGAGTGGAATCATCAGTGTGATGGCCACACAAATGTCTTTAACTATCATGTAGACATCAAAATGAAGCTCAGCTAGTATTCATTAGGGCTTAAATTTTATGGTTGTGTGGGCATCATTGATTCTCATACACATGTCAAATGATGTGAATGTGGATGCCAAATTTAAGAAATGGTAATTATCTATTGGGGATTGAATTTGATGATCATGTGGATGTCATTAATGGTCATATGAATGTCAAATGATGGGTGTGCAAATGTCAAATTTAATCCAATGTCATTTTTTTAAATGAAAAAAGGGGAAAATATATTTATGAAAAAAGTGACATAGAAATACCACATAAGCATACACATCATGATAAAAAATCCTTTGTAAAGTGAGTTCATGGAGCTCTCACCATTAATAACAGATTGTCTAGCCAAATTGTAGTGAGTCATGGTAGCTATGCAGGAAGGTTAGGGTTTTAAAATTAATTACAAATTTAAGAGCCATGGGTACCTTTATCCATAATCTCATGATTTAGCTCCCAAGGATGCTATAAAGTCCATAGAGGTTGAACATTTAGATGTCACTATTTTTATTTAGGTACATCTGAAGTTTGAGACTTTTGGATGGATCATGTATTTTAATAGTCAACAATATAGGACACTTTTCAATAAAATGGAATAATGATGAATCACTTATAACCTATTGAAATTATTTCTATGTTGTTGATATGCTAATATGAAGGTATTTACACTCATTATAATTGATGATCTATATTTATAGCTTGGAAATTTTCAAATTACAATTTAGCAAGAGGGTCTAGAATTTTATTGATTAGGTCAAAGGTTGAAAATTATGAATTTGTGCATTAAAAAATGAAAAGTGTGTAATCTAACATATGATAAGGCAAGTTAGAGCCAAAAAGGTAAAAAAGGTCAAGTAAACTTGGGTATTGTATCTCCTCACATTTTACTCAAGCTCTTCCATTAGGAGAGATATTCTAGTTTGTAAGATCAAGGTGGGCCACTCCAAATAAGATGATTCAATAGGCCATGGATCCAGAGTATTCTCATAAAATCATTACAAGATTAGTTTGATCTATGGCATGCATGAGGAAAAGGGTAGTTGTCTAAAAATCTCAAGTTGTCTAAGCTAGTGATTAGGGTGATCCTCAAGCAGTTATGCATAAATATAAATGGTTTGTTTTTCTACACACTAAATATTCTCTTTCCAACTCATTTTAAAGGCATATCCAATCAAGATATCAAAGAATTTGTTGCATATCTTCATCATTATTTACAAAAGTGGTTAGAGTTATGATTTTAATTACAAATGGATGAAGATTTTAGGCATGGCAAGGGAATATTTTCCAGTTGGAAGCATCTTAGTGGACTTAAAAGTTTGTTTTGTAATTTTGAAAATTGTAACCCACAATCCTAGATTTGAAAATGTATAAATATGGGTTTCTCCTCTATTCAAAGTTGTTGGTGATTATTTTAGGTGTTCATTTTCCCTATGTCTAGGTTCTGTAGAAATTTTTTTGGGATCAATTATTGTGGGTAGATATTAACCCCCTTGCTAAGGTGGTTGTAGCTGTATATCCACTAGAAAGATTTGAGAGCATGTTTATGTCTCCCTTGTCAAAAGATAAATATCACCATGTTTATCCCCATGGAAACATTATAAAATATAGATGTGTGTAATATTTATTTTTAAGTTAATGAAAATGCTTGTGGTTTTTTTTGTTTCTTGTAAATGAAGTGTAGTGACATGTTTTACAAGAATTATTGATTGGACATTTGGGTTTGTGTTCACTATTGGTTATCATTTTGAGCATAGATTTACTTTAGGATAGGTTGTTGAACAACTTGCTAGGGTACCCTAGGTTTATATATTTAATTGGGAAAAACATTTGATAGATTAGTTTTAGTATATGTTCTAGTATTTTAGGGATATTTTGGTATTTACCATTATCTTGCATTTGAATTTTTTCTACATCTTTGATAAGGAATAGTGTCATGAAATACTATGAGATACCTTGTTATTTGGAAAACACCAACACACCATCCTCCTTATTTTTAATCATCTAACTTGTCTTACCCTATTCTACCTTAAAAATAATACACCATTTTCATACTATAAGTTCTATTTGCCTTGAAAATAAATAAGATCTTACATATTTGAAATGTGTTCACAATTTGTGTTTTAAAGTCCAGCATTACAGTCTCTCATTTGACCTCTATTCTTAAAGTTAATATAAAATGAAGATTTCAGTCTCTTTCCCATTTGTCTTTAGTATCTTGTATATGACTTAGATCATTTATGCATTTTATGTGCCAAACCTTCACAAGTGAAATGTGAAGACTTGGTTATGCCCTGTTCATATTTGTTCTTTGTGCCAAGAATCCCCATTGAGGTTGAATTCCAAAATCTCTCCATGTGATCAAGTTACCCTATAGGTCCTCTCACCTTCGTTTAGGTAGAGCCAAAACTAGCATGGAGTTGATCATACCCTTTATAGGTGCCTCTTAGTCATTTTCTATGTTTAGTCCATTCTTGATGCCAAACCCTTCTGCAAGTATAATAATAATACTAGCAATTTTTTCATCATTGTTTGTCATTTCTCTCAAGTGTGCAAGGCTAAGTGTATAGGGTGTAAAATTGGGAACCAACACTCTTTTGGCACCATTTTTTAGGACACTTCTTATCACCCATGTTGTTGAGGACTCTTGTAGATAACTGTGAGTATCTCATGTTATGGAGTTCTATACTATTACTACATTGATTTGGCCATCTTGGTCATAAACACTATAGAACTCTAGTGGGGATGTGCTAGGAGTTTTTTTAAGTCTCGACATTTGACTTTTGTTGAGTTTATTATAAAGAGATTTTAAGTAGCATGTTGGAAGGGGTTTCTTCCCTTTTGAATGTTATTCTAAAGTTTTAGTGTCTTTGCTTTCTATAAGATTCAAAAAGTATTTAATTGCAACATGTATCACAAATGGTTTGCTAACTATTACATTCTATAATTTTGATTCTAGTGGGGACTCTAATTTTTATCACTTAGTTTTAAGAAAGTTTAGGGCCTGTCTTAAATATTTTGTTAAGTTTTAGCTCTGAGTATATTATTTTTCATAAATCTAGAAGTATTAATATCACATTTCAAAGGTGACTCTTATAAGAAACTTTTACCACCCTTAAGTCTTCCTCATATAATAAGGGGATAAGTTTAAAGGCTTAATTAAGGACAATGTTTAGAAACTAAGGGTTGTCAATATTTTGATAATCTTGAACTATTTATAAACCCTATTATTATTGAATATTATCATAGTTATCCTAACAACTTTGAAACTTATACTCATGTGTATTACCCAACTCCTTCTCAACCAACAGAATCCCCTTCCATGTTTGATCCACCAAGTCCACCTCTTTCACCCTCTCATATCACTTTTTCATTTGTTTTTGAACCTCGTATTGAACCAATCATGAGGCATAGTGACCTAGATGATAATGATCATCCTACATTCCATGTTCTTAGAATTAGGGCTATCAATTTTTGATGAAATGGTAGGCTATCCTAATGAAGTCCCAAACAAAGTGAGGAAATGTCTTCCAAAGTTCCAAGGTAACAATGTAGTGAGTGGTGATCAGCACTTGAGACATTTTCACAATATCATTGAAGATTATGAGGTTGAGTATGAGGATGTGTGTATTTATTTTTTTGTGCACATGTTGGAGGAAGATTCTTGTGAATGGTTCAATTCCCTCCCCACTAGATGCATTAATTCAAGGGAAGAGATGCATAATGTTTTTAGAATTTAGTATGGTGATATATTTGATCCCATATTTCTTTTAGCTATGTTTTAAAACATCAAAAATAATCCTAATGAGTGTGTGAAATAATTAAATACAAGGTTCAACAAAACTATGACGTGACTACCTATAAACATCAAGCCCAGTGATATAACATGCTTGATAAAGTATTATGATGACTTTGATAAGAAGGTTGAATACTACTTGAGGGATAAGGCTCACATGAATCTATGTTTGGCATTTAATATGGCCATCCAAATTTAAAATAGTATAAAGGCTATGGGAAAACACATGAACAAGTAGGCTGATGTAAAATTTGTCAATCCAAAGACACAGTCTAAAAATTCAACCAACCTTAAGGAGAATATTAAAAATTTGGCTTATATAGTAAAATAAATATCATAAAATTTTAATAGAGTTAAGAAATGGATCCCTCATGTGTCTACTAGTCAAGAGAGGGATCCAAATCTAAATCAAGCACAAGGAAGGGCTACTTTCCACCATCAAAATAATGATAGAGGGAAGAGGCCTACACGTGAAGAAAGGATGGATAGAAATTAGAATTGAGGGGATGGAAAATAAGTTATTGATCCTTTAAATTCCAAGGTAAATATTTTAGATTATGTAATTTGTGTGACAAGTGCTTCCTTCCCCATCCCCCATGTGATAATGTTGAATCAATTGATGAAGATGTGGATGAGCTTAATTCTACATCATCTGATGATGAGTTCCTAATGTTCAATTATAAAATCCCCTAAAGTGAGATGACTACCTCCACAAAATTTTAGAGTGTTACTCCTGTTGATCACTTTTATAGTGCAATTGAGAAGGTAAATGTCCCAACTCTTGAATTTGATTATGATATTAATATGTCACAAGCATATGAATTTCCCAATCATGATTTTGATTTCTTACATTCTATGATGATTAAAAATTATGATGTGGGATTTATATCAATTGAGGATAGACAACTACTAATTAATGTAATAATTTCCTAAGAAAAGGAATATCACTTGAGAAGCAAATATCAGGTTGTTACCCCTCAAGACATTGCCCCTACAAATCCAAAGGTAGGGGATGATAATAAGGAGGCTAAAAAAGATACAACAATCCCTAATTATTACAAAAAAATGGCCACTTCCAAATTTACTAAGCCAAGATGTGTTCCATCCAAGAATAGAGTACCCATGTTATCTAGTATCCCTAAGGGTGCTACCAAGTTTAAACAAAATCCACCTTTAAAAGATATTGTTAAAGGTTCAAATCCATCCTAGCCTACTCCAATTTAGACCTTGAGTGATTTTATTCTAGCTAAAGGTGTTTTTATCCTTTCAACAAATACTACTTTTCCTTAGTATATCATATGTGATATTGTCCAAGTGTTGAGCCAACTAAAAATCATTGTGTCACTTGTTGAATTATTATGAATACCTGAATATAGGAAGAGGGATTTTGAGTATTTAGAATTTGGTGAGAAGGCAACTATAAATGAAATTAATTTACCCCAAACAAACCCATAAAGTGATGAAGAATTAGAAGAGGTTACTGAACCTACTTTGGAGGTCTATTTGGGGACAACTTAATATGGATCTATTTTATACAACCTTATTAATCATTGGTCTGATTATTCATAACTACATGTTTGATTTTGGTGCTTCTTGTAATTTGATGCTTTTGGGTGTCCTAAATGAGCTCAAGGTTAATATTACATTAGCCTTTAGAAAGTTTTATGCCATGGATTTGCAACAAGTTCTAGTTTCTAGACAAGTTAAGGGGTCAGTAGTGCAGTTGGTAGTGCATCCTAGTAAGTATATAAATATGGACATGGTAGTTATAGACTACCTACCTAAATGGGGGATGTTGTTATCATGAAAATGGGTTGTTAGCATGGGTGGAAGTGTGCAAATATACCTTTCCTATGCCACCATTCTACTAAAAGGTAAGGTGGTCAAGATTTATAGAGAGCTTAAGATGCTACATGTAATTAAAGATCCAACACATGCTCTTAATGAAGTGTTATACATGGATGTTGAGTTTGGAAACTTTGTTGGAAATGTTTATACTTATGAATAACATGTTGTTCTTGATGTTGAGCCTAACAAAGAAAGTATAGTTTAGAAGATGTACTTTGATGAGTCTTACTCTAATCTAATGGAGTTTGGGTTGTTTTCTATGACCTCAATGGTAAATGCTTCATGTTTTATATTCAATTATCCTTTGAGTGAACTAATAATGTTGCTGAGTATGAGGCACTCTTGTTAGGTCTACAAATTTCCTATTAATATGGAGTTAAAATTCTGGTTGTAAAGGGTGATTTTATGCTTGTGGTAAAGTAAGTCTACAATGCTTATGCCATAAAAAATAAAAGTTTGAAACAATATCAAACTGTTGTTTAGGATTTTATTGAATTATTTGATGCATGAAAACTTTGTTATCATGATAGGATTTTCAATAAAGAAGCTCACAAACTTGTAGGGTTAGGAGCTCATTTTGATATTACAAATACGAGCCCTCATTATCAGTATTAGGTGGAGGTGCTTGTCAGGTAGTTTGGCATTTCACTTAATCCAAAAAAAATCCTCTTTGGTGTAAGAAAGGCCAAGTTTCTATAATATATAGTGTCTAAAGATGGTGTCATGATTGAACCTAAAAGGATCGAAGCCATTGAAAAATTTCCTATCTTACATTAAAAGAAAGGAATTCATTCTTTCTTTGGATAAATTAACTTTGTAAGGAGGATTGTGTCCAATTTTTTAGAGATTAATCTACCTATTACTTCCATGATTAATAAGGACTAGACCATAAAATAGGAGGAAAAGGCCCTATATGCATTTAATGAAATCAAAGGAGCTTTAAAGTCTACTCCTATCTTCACTAGCCCTGATTAAACAAATCCATTTTAGATATTCTCTTTTGCATCATAAAATATTGTTACTAATATTTTATTGAAAAATAATGAAGATGGTCATTAGAAGCCCATAGCTTTCTTTATAAAATCTATGAAAGATCTTGAATTAAAATGTAACATCATGGAAAAACAAGCTTTCACTCTCTTGAAAGCTATCAAAATGTTTAGGCCTTATATTCTAAGTTTAAAGATTATTGATTATGTCCTACATACCATGGTGAAGGAAATATTAACTTAGACTAAAATATATAGCAAGAGATGTAGGTAGATCAACAAGTTACAAGAGTATGACATGGATATTCACACCACCAAATTAGTAAGAGGAATGGGTCTAGCCAAGCTTATGGTTGATATTCCTTGAGTTAATTTTACATGTATCCATGGTATAGAGATATTGTTTACAACATGAAGAATATTAATTATCCCCTTGACTTGAACAAAAATGAAATAATAACTCTCAAACTTGTTTACCAAAAATGCCTCTTGACTGAGAATGGACTAGCATGGAAGAAGCTAGATGGGGTTCTCCTAAGATGTGTGCTAGAAGAATAAATTTTTGACCTAATTGAAGACTTCCATAGTGGAGTGTGTGGTGTTAATTTTATGCCTAAGTTTATAGCTCATAAAATTTTGAGAGCTGGTTATTGGTGGCCATCATTGTTCAAATATGTTACTCAAAAAGTTAGATAATGTGAGAAATGTTATCACTTTGTTAGGAGGATGAAATCTTCAAGTTCTCTTCCCTTCTAGCTTGTGATGATCTAAGGCCCATTAAAATAATGGAGAGTGGATTTAATTAGATAAATTGATGATTTTCAAGCATTATACATAGATGGATACTAGTTGCAACCAACTACTTCATAAAATAGGTTAAAATGGTCCCTACAAAGAAAGTAGCATACCAGGTAGTTATGAATACTTACTGAATAAAATTATTTGTAGATTTGATGTGCCTATCAAGTTTAGTGATGATAATGTTATTATTTTCAAATTCAAACCCTTGGTATTAATGTGAAAAGTGTGTAGGATTGAATTGACCTATGCTTCCAACCACAATCCGCAAGGGAATGGGTAAGCAAAATCAAGTAATAAGAACTTGCTCAAGATCATCAAACAAACATTGGAAGTAAATAAGAAGAAATGGGCTAAAAAAATAAAGTTTTCCTTATGAGATAATAGGATTATGCCTAAGAGAACTATATTATAAATCCTTTTTGATCTTGTTTATGGAGCTCAATCAGTTTTGCCTATGAATTTGTAGTTGCTAACTTATCATTAATGCAACAACTAGAGGATGATGAGTAAATCAACCACTGTGAGATCAAGATGAACTATATTATTGAGATTGATGAATTTTGAAAACATGTTCATGAAAGACACCTCAATTTCAAGGAGAATCTAAAGAAAATATTTGATGAGGTCACTCTAAGAACTTTCTAAGTAGGTCATCTAGTTCTACTTTGGGATAATTACCATGAAGACAAATGCAAGCATGACAAGTTAAATGCATTATGGATGGGTCCCTATTCTATTGAATTTAGGATTGGGGAGAATACTTTCTTCTTGAGATACTTAGATGGTGAAATAGTAGAGCTGGTAGTCAATGGAAGACATCTAAAGCAATTTCTAGATTGAGTCCATTTACAACTGTGTACATAATTGTATAGTATTTTATCCTTTATTATTTTATCACTTTGTTTCCCCTCTACTTTGGGACTTGTTTATATAGTTTCCTTTCATGTTTATGTTATGTGTTCATTTCCATATCATTCTTATCTATTTTTATCATGTCTACCATGTTTTGTTGAGACTTCATGGATGTTTGCTAAAATTGTTAAGTTATGACTCTGTGACCTTATAGATTGGCACCTAGTCTTATATTTTGGGGTAATTTTCACTCCTATAGGTGGTATGTATCCCTGAGTAAGAGCCAGTGTTAGTGTCCAAAATTACATTAAAGTAATTAATCTTTTATCAAGTATGAATGCATGAGTTTTTAACCTAATTTTAGTTTTCAAGTGTTCATTGGTCTATCAGAGGTTGAGTTAAAAAATCATTTATTTTCACTTTGAATCCCTTATTCCAATGGCCTTAGCCCAAGACCCTTTGATTTAAAATAAAATTAAGTATAAATAATTTAAAAAATGCAATGGACTTAGTTTAATTTTTATACTAAGGTTTGGTCATGTTTATTAACATGAACAAACCTTAATATAAAAATTCACACTTGGTCCTTTTTATTTCCTATATACTAGTCCATTTTATTTATCTACATGGTTTACTTAATGTTGGTCACTTTGTTATAAACTTAGTGTAAAAGTCCTAGGTCCCTTTTATATTTATAAGCACCCTAAATACTTAGGCTAAGTCCTTATCCTAAGTTTTATGTCCTAAGCTCAAAATTAGAAATTTCTCTTGTCCAAATTAAGCCAATCATATTTTATATGCTGGATCACAATCAAATGGTGCACATCAAAATAAAGGAAGATGATTGAATGATGCAAGAGTAGTGTTGAATCACAAAAATCTACAAGAACCCCATGAGAGTGAAAATTTTGACATCTTAATGGGTTGCCTAATGATCCAATGACATGTAGTGGTCAAAAAATTCAAAGGAACCTCTAAATAAATGTGAAGAGGACATGTGTTTAACTCTTAAAAAGTAGAACTAGTAGTGTGATGGTCATGCAGATGTGTTTGATAGTTTCATGGATGTGAAAATTAAGCTTAGCTAATATTAATTAGGGCTTAAATTTGATGTTCATTTTGATGTCATTGATAGTCGTATGAACATCAATTGATGGGCATGTGAACATAAAATTCAAACCATATTAATTATATATTAGGGCTCAAATTTGATGGTTGCATGGATATCATTGATGGTCACATGAACATCAAATGATGGGCATACAAACATCAAATTTAATCCATGGTCACTTTTTTTAAAAAATGAAAAAGGGGGAAAAGATATTTTTTAACAAAGAAAGATGGTGATACCACATAAGAATACACAAAATGATCAAATATCCTATGCAAAGTGAGTTCATGGAGCTTTCACAATTGACAACAGATTGACTACGCAAATTGTACATGAGCCATGGTAGCTACAAAATAAGCTTGGGGTTTTCAAATCAATTTAAATTTTGATTGAAGAGGCATGGGTCCCTTTATCCAAAAACTCATGTTTTAGCTCCCAAAGATGCGAGAGAGGTCAAACATTTAGATATCACTAGTTTTTTATAGGTACATTTGAAGTTTGGGACTTGTGGATAGAATGTGTATTTTAAAAGTTAGTAGTATGGATGGACACTTTACAATTAAATGAAATAATGATGAATCATTTGAAACCTATTAAAATTATTGATATGAAGGGATTTATGATCATTATAATTGATGATCTATATTTCTATCTTAGAAATTTGCAAATTGCAAATTAGCTAGAGGGTCCAAAATTTGCTTGATTAGGTCAAAGGTTAAAATAATTAATTTGTGTATTAAAAAATGAAACGTGAAAAATGTGACATATGACAAGGTAGGTTGGAGCCAAAAAGGTAAAAAAAGGTCAAGTAAACTTGGGTATTGTATCTTCTCACTTTATACTCATGTTCCTTCATTAGGAGAGATATTCCAAGTTTACAAGATCAAGGTGGGCCACTCCAAAGAAGATCATTCAAAGGACTATGGATCTAGAGTATTCCCATAACATCATTACAAGATCATGTTGGTCCATGGCATGCATGAGGGAGAGGGAAAATATCCAGAAATCTCAAGTTGTCCAAGCAAGTGATCATGGTTATCCTTAGGTAGTTATGCATAAAGACATGGGTTTTTTTGCTTGCACCCTAGATATTTTATTTCTAGTCATTTGAAGGCATCTCAAGTCAAGATATCAAATTTTTTTTTGCATATCTTCATCATTCTTTATAGAGGTAGTTAGAGTTATGGTTTTTCTTATAAATAGATGAAGATTTTAGGCATGGAAAGGGAATGTTTTCCAATTAGAAGCATCTTGGTGGACTTGAAATTTTGTTTTACAATTTTGAAAATTATGACCCATAGTCCCAAATTTGAAAATTTATAAATAGGGGTTTTCTCCTCTATTCAAGGTTGGTCATTATTTTAGGTGTTCATTTTTTCTATGTCTAAGTTCTACAAAATTTTTTGGGATCAACTATTGTGGATAGATATTATCCCCCTTGTTAAGGTGGATGTAGTTTTATAGACATTAACAAGATTTGAAAGCATGTTTATTTCTCCCTTGTCAAAAGAGGAATATCACCATGCTTGTCCCCATGGTAGCATTCTAAAATATAAATGTGTGTAATATTTATTATCAAGTTCATGAAAATGCTTTTGGTTCTTTCTTGTTTCTTGTAAATGAAGTATAGTGACATGTTTTGTATGAATTATTGGTTGGACATTTGGGTTTGTGCTCACTAATGGTTATCATTTTGAGGATTGATTTAGATTATAAACTCTTTCTATATTACTTCAGGATAGCTTGTTGAATAGGCTATTAGGGCACCCTAGGTTTATGGATTTGATAGGGAAAAACATTTGAGAGATTAGTTTTAGGGTATGTTCTAGTCTCGTAGGGATCATTTGGTATTTACCATTATCTTGCATTTGAATCTTTTATACGTATTTACTAAGGAATAGTTTCATGAAATACTATGAGATACCCTACTATTTGGAAAACACCATCACACCACCTTCCTTCTTTTTAATCATATAACTTGTCCTACCCTATTCTACCTTGTATATAATACACCCTTTGCATATTATAAGTGTTATTTACCTTACAAATGCATAAGATATTACATATTTTAAATGTGTTTGTAGTTTGTGTTTTAAATTCTAGGATTGTAGTCTCTCATTCATCCTCTATTGTTGAAGATTATATAGAATGAAGATTGCAGTCTCTTTGTCATCTATCTTTAGTATCTTGTATATGAATTAGAGCATTATATGTGACAACCCTTCATAGGTGAAGTGTGTTGACTTGGTTATGCCCTAGTCATATTTGTTCCTTATGCCAAGAATCTCCATGAAGGTTGAATACCTCTCCATATGAGCAAGCTACCCCACAGGTCCTCTCACCTTGGTTCAAGTGGAGCCAAAAGTAGTAGGGAGCTAACCATACCCTTTGTAGGTGACTCTCAATCATTTTATGCATTTGGTCTATTATTGATGACAAACCCCTATAATGATAATACTAGTGGGTTTTTTCATCATTTCTTGCCATTTTATCTTAAGTGTGTAAGGCTGAGTGTATGAGGTGTACAAATGAGAACCAATAATAACCATCACCAAATTAGGATCCACCTTAAAGTACCAAGAATTCTCTAAAATTATAACCATCCCTCAAGCTAGTTGGAACCAAATCAATTGTAATACTTGTAGGAAATCCCACTATAGTAGTTCAATTGGGATCACTGACCCACCTAACTCCTTATGATGGGTTTGCAAACTTGGAGCAGTACTTAGTCACCTACACTATGAAATGGAAAGCTAAAAGAATTATTAGCGATTTTTAGCCCACATACCAAGATTTTGCCTAGTTTGAATAGATAAATATGGTCCCATCTGATGAATGGATTAGGTGGTTTTTAAGTAAGCTCAACATTGTAAGTGAAGGGATCAAGACAAGTTTTCATACTGATGAACAATTGCAGAAATAGGTCTAGAAAAGAAGCGTATGTTACATCACTTTTTCAAATTTTGTCCAAGTGCGGTGTTTAGAATTCCTTTAGAGGAAGTGTTCTACACAAATCCCACAACAAATATACAAGGCCTAATTCTTTTACAAGTTTTTTCCCAATTTATTTGGCTAAGTGTAAAATTATTTTAGGAGTTGTGCTTCAATTTTTTTTTTGCAATTCTAGTGAATTATTTCAAACATTTTGTTCAAAGCAATTTTTGTAAAAGGTCATTCTTCGAAAAGGGTCCTTAACAAAAGGTTTGAAGGATATATTTTGAAGGAGTTAGTCAAAAGCATAAATCTCAAGGGTCACTTTTCCAAATAGAGTGTCCCAAATAATTTCTCCAAAGGGTAATTTTCTCAAGAAAATGGTCCAGTGTAAAAATTATAAAGAATATGTCTCTTAGGGAAATGGTCCACTTCAAGGTTTTCAAATGGTACTTTTATTTTGAAAAGGTAACTTTTTAAAATTTTGAAGGGTCAATTTTTTAGTCAAGTGTCCTCTACATTGTCTTTGAAGGATCTTTCTACAGTGAGGTGGACCAAGTCAAAGTTCTAAAGGGTACTTTTCAAGATTTTTGAAGGGTACTTTTCAAGATTCTAAAGACATGAATATGTCCAAAAATTTCATCTCCATGAATTTTTCAAGGAAAGGATAAGGTAGATGAATTCCTTTGGGAAATGTGATCACACAAAGCTTGAAGGAATTGTCCAGAAAAAGGTCTAAAATATATAGCCCATAGAATTTGTGATCTAGATAAGTGTGTGAATTTCAAGTTTGGACCTTAAGAGTTAGCCATTTGGATTTAAAAATCCTTTGACATTCATGTGGATGTCAAAGTTAAGATTTAATAAATAGCTATTGGCATTTAAAAATCATCAAAAGGATCCTTGACTGAGTGCAAACTTGACAAGTGTCCAAATCTTGGGTGCCCAGATCAAATCTAACCTTGAGTGAGTAAATATAGGATAATGGGCCCAAATCAGATCAATCGTGCATGTTTAATCATGGATTTAATATCAATAGTATGTTAGTGAGTTAAAAAGTTAATGAACCCTGAGTGTAAAGGCATGATCAACAGGTGGCACAAGTACATGAATCCAAGTAGGAGATTGACAATCATGTTTATTCACCTTAGGCAAATATAATGGAGTGAGATTATTCATGAGATTAATGATCTAAGCTAGTTCTCAATGACCAATCAAATGAAGGTAAGCCCAAATGACGTAGATGGATGTTAAAAGGCTAGTTTTGAACCAAGGAAAAGAAAGCATGATGAAGCCAATCTTAAGCATGTTTTAGTTTGAGCTAGGAGCAAATTTTTTAGCATAAAATGTTGTCATTAACACTCTATAGAGATATATTAGTTCCTTTTGTGACCTGACATAGATTAGGATGGGCTACTACCTAATCATATAGTGTGTGTGTGTGTGTGTGTGTGTGTGTGTGTGTGTGTGTGTGTGTGTGTGTGTGTGTGTGTGTGTGTGTGTGTGTGTGTGTGTGTGTGTGTGTGTGTGTGTGTGTGTGTGCGCGCGCGTGTGCGTGTGCGTGCGTGCATGTGCATGTGTGTGTGCGTGTGTGTGTGTGTGTAAGTAGATATATAAACTATAATAAAACCAATAATTTAAATTAGTTTTCAATCTATTGTAAGCACAAGTGCATATTTAAAAGTAGAGGTAGATAGATGTACTTAATGAAGGAGTGCCCCAAGCCATATAAATAGCTACTAAAAGAAAACATGAGCATGAAACTAAATATGAATACCTTATCCTATAAGGAAGGATATTGTATGGAAGTACTTAGAAAGATTCATTCAACAAAAAAAATTTCCCCATATAATTTATCTTGATTTTGTATCCTCCATGAAGCCAAAAAAGGATAGAGTGAAATTAATGTAGAAGTAGGCTTGAGGATGATTGGGAGATGGTTGTTATGAATGGGATGGGGATCATAATGATCCCTTAAACATCATTTTTAATCTCTCACCCTTTTTCTTCCTATAAATACTAGCCTTGATCTTTTGATTTGGATCCTTTGGCTGGAGATAGCAAAGCTCTACCAAAATCACTTTGTAACACTCTTTTGAAGTAATACAAGACAATTTTTAGATTCTAATTAAATGCTAAGTGTATTTTATTGAAGTTTGATGTGAAAAGTGTATGTTTATATTCATCATATGTGTGTTCTCCATGTACTTTGATTCAATTATATTTGTTTTTTGCATGTCATGTGAAGTGTTAACTAGTGACATTCCTCTCAAAGTGTCATAAGTCAATAGTATCTTATACAAACCTCCCCCTTCTCATCCTTCAAGTTATAAGTATCCTTTCATCCTTCATACAAAATACTCATGCTTAAAACCTAATCATAGAGTCTAACAAGTAATTGCATTGTTTGAATTCATTAGTAGTCATAGAAGTGTCCAAGCTAAAAGTGGGTCATTACATATTTGTTGTATCACCACATTTACTATATATTTCCATTATTGCATTTCTCTCCCTTTTCACCCTAATAATTTTTAGGTTTTAGTGAGAATGAGATGAGTGATGTATCTAAGGAGCTAGCCTCATTAAAAAATCTTAGAGATATGACCCCATTATAGGTAACCCACAATCTAGGGTCTTTCTCATGTTGGTCCAAGTTTGAAACTAGGGCTTGAACACTTCTACTTTTAGTTGGGGTGTAATATCAGCCCATAACAGTTTTAGCATGCCTGGTGGGACAAGTTAAAAAAAATTAAACTAAAGAATTGGTCATATATCTAGTTAAAAAGTGTAGTAGACACTCAGTAAGAGCACCCAACAACTCCAAACACCTCTATCTCACAAAATCTAGCCCCTTACTTATATGCCAAGAATCATAAGATCATCTACAAGGGGTATCAACTTCCATTTTAGTGAGCTCCCAGTGCCCTCAAGAAGAAGGAGAGTAAGAACATCCTTATCCCCTATTATAAGGTTCATTATAAGCCACTCACCTCATAGAACATAGTCTATACCTCTATTTGAAAGGTTCTATTCTAGGCAAAGCCTATTTCCCATTCCATTCAAAATGTTACAATACACGACATTACACAAAAGGAATTTGTGATGAGACTACTAGCCACATCATTGAAAGGCAAAGCCCTAAAATGGTATAGATGTTTAACTCCTACCTTAATCCATACTTGGGATGAGTTTGGTGAGTACTTATGTAAACATTTTGAGGATAGAAGTGAACATGTATCATTTGTGGAATAACCTACCTCAGTCGAAAGCGCACCTAAAGAATCTATCATTGATTTCAACCATAGATTCCAAGAAACATAGGATATGATCCCTATCATCATTAAGCCCACACCCAATTATGATTTGATTTATTATTTTAGAGCATTAAATATATACATTGTAGTCATGATCTAATTTATGGGTTTGACAAGTTTATCTAGGGCTTATGAGATAGCTGTAAAACCAAAAACCTATTTGATATAAGTAGGGAAATTCATCCCAAGAACTTTCATGCTAATTTATCCTAAACTTTAACCAACCCTACCTATCATTGATCCACTTCCCACTCCAAACAACCAAAATTAAACCTAATGATGGCCAAGTGCTTAAATTTACAAGGATTGAGAGCTTAATGAAGGCACAAAACAACAAGCTAGTGGCTCTAAAGAGATATCAACAAAATTCATATATGGCATATTCATACCAAGGTCCCTTTCAAACCCAATACCCTACTTAATCTTATAATATACCCCCTTACCCATAAAAACAACAAGCGCAATGCCAAATTACTCAAGGTAGACCTTATAATAGCTACAACCCTATAATTGTAAGTAACTCTAGAGCCTTGGTCCCCACATAAAATAATCATGCACAAGAAGGTCAATGGAAATTAGGGGAACAATATAATTAGAAGATAATGGTTATAAATGGGGAGATGTATTAGGAACCTAGTTGGTAGAATATTCCTTCATTCCTAGGCCATGACACTATGCCTCAACCACAGGGCCCTCCAATGAACCAAGAGAACGTGCTAACCATGACATCATCAAAAGCTCAAATTTAATAGGAAGGAAGCATGGGTAATGTACTAGATGACACCATGTTCATAAAATTTAAATTAAGGGAGTATAAATTTTAACATGTAGTACCAAAATTGGGGGAGACTACACAAAGGCTAGATGAATTAGTTTCATCTCATACCAGGTATAAAAGGAGGATGTTGGATGATAATTTTAATAGTCTAAGCCTTTTTCAACACCTCCACAAACTAGTTAGTTGCCTACCATTTCAAATATAGTTGTTAAAGCTCCTAAAACTCAAAAATTACCCCAACATTAGGGACAAAAGTATAAGTATCCTTTCATTCCTCGTCACTCAAATGCTAAGTGATGTTTCTACTTCTAAGGTGCAATCCAAAAGTACTAGTTTCCAATTCAATATTATGGATCATATGAAAATGGATATTGTCACTATGTCTATGTATGATACTTTGTATATTCCAAAGTAGAGGGAAATCCTTCAATAAAAACTCTCTAAGACTTCTCATGTGAGTGAGACAACTAAAAAGGTGAACATTGTTTTCACAAATAGTAGTTAGCTTAGTCCTAGTTAGGTTTCTAATCAAATTCATAATTAAAGTCAATTTTATAATATTTTTCCTACTCCCAAATTCATCAAGTCCCTTGTCAACCAACATATAACATTGTTTAGTGCATAATTGTATGATAGATTTAGGTGTATCAACCTCAGTTATGCCTAAATCCACAGTAGTTAAGCTTGGGCTTAAATATATACCCAATGAGAAGGGTGTTCTATATTTGGATGGTTCCCCCACTAACATGGTAGGCATAGTGAAAGATCTTAAGATCACATTGGCAACCTACCCGATTTATTTCATTACTCAAGATGTGATGGCGGTAGACTTACCCCCTTATTTTTCCCTATGCTTGTCTAGGGACTTTACGAATAAGATTGGGGGATATTTGTCATCTAAATAGTCATACATGGTTTTTAGAACTAGGTATGGGACCAAAGTCACCATAAGTTTTGATCCTATATCCAAGTTCCACCTAGATCCCTACATGCCCAATATTTCAAATACTAATTGTACCATATTTGAGGAGGTTGAAGAGGTTATTAAACAAGAACCCCGTTGTCATCTAGAAGGCATCTTAGATGTATACTTGGATGAGTGGGTAGCTAATAACCATGGATTTGATCCATACATGATCATTGAAGAGATATACATGGGAGTGTAGTGTATTCATTTGGAAGGTGTTATAATACCTTAACTAACACTACTCAAGAAGATGATGGTATATGGACTTTGTTCTTTGATGACTCAAGGTCAAAGAATGGAAGAAGAGTGGGATCCATGCTAGTTTCACCCTCTGGTCAAAAGTATCATTTATCTGCAAGACTCTAGTTTAGTTACACATCAAATATAGATAAATATGAATCTCTTTTGCATAGTTTGAAAGAAGCAAGAAAGAGAGGTATTTAGCTCCTTAAAGTTAAGGGTGAAAATGAACTTGTGGTGAAATAGGTGAGAGGCCTAGGTGTAGTCAAAATTCACTATTTGAAGGCCTATAAGCATCATGTATGGGAACTCATGGAGGATTTATTGGCATTGGATATCTATTCCATACCAAGAAAATAAAATTAACATTTAGATAGGCTTGCTACCATTGGTACCCAAGATGAAACAGTAGAAGGATTCAAAGGCAACCAAGGCCAAGATAAGGTCAAGATTATATGTAGACTAGCTATACCTGACAATGAGGTGAGTTGGTAAGTTTTTGAAAATTATGATCAAATCATATGTTTTGTAATGAAAGAGGTAGAGTTATACCATAGGAACCAAGACAAGTTCATAATCAATATGATGATAAAATAGTATAGCTGAGATCAAACAAGATTACCAAAGGACATGTGGCATTGGAGAACATCTTTAATGAAAATGACCAAGTATGAAAGGGGAAGGCATGTATCTCATCTAAAGATGAACATTATGAAAAGATAGATATATTTAAGGATAATTTGCTAAATCTAGGAAAGGTCAATACAGTAAAGGAAAGAGCTACATTTGTTGCTTTGTGTCCAAATTTTTTTCATATTTTTTCTTGGGAGTACAAAGGCTTGAATGGGTTTGATCCCAAACTTGCATAACACAAAATTTAATTAGAAAGTAATGCCAAGCTAGTTAGGCAAAGATAAAGGCCTATCAATCTAAGAGTGGAGGACTTGATAAGAAGAGAACTCTATAAATTGATAGAATAAAAGTTAATATTTCCAATTAAGTATTCCTTGTGGGTGGAAAAAATTGTCATAGTGATGGAAAATAATGGAGAGATTCATTTATGTGTTAAGGTGAGGGATCTCAATAAGGTGTCCCTAGAGGACCATTACCCACTTCCCTCCATGGATCAAATTTTACAAAAGGTAGGAGGTTCTCCAAAGTTCTCATTGATTGATAGTTATTCTAGCTATAATCAGATCATGGTCAAAGAAGAAGATAGGCATAAGAATTACTTCACTACAAAATGGGGTACCTATGCATATTGTAAAATGTCTTTTGGACTCTCTAATGTTGGAGCCACCTTCCAAATATTAATGAATGTTGTTTTTCATGGTATTTTAAATGATATGGTTTTAATTTACCTTCATGATTTAACAATTTTTCTAAAAAAATACTAATGATCATTTTAAACATTTGAGAGTTGTTTATTATAGATGTAAACAATTTGAAGTTTCTTTGAATCTAAATAAATACCTTTTTTTGTGCATGAAAGAAGACTTTTGGGACACATGGTATCTGACACTAATATATCCATTGATACAAAAAAGATAGAGGAAATCCTTACGCTATCAATACCAAAACACAAGAAAGGTTGTAGAGCTTCTTGGGCAAGATCAACATCATTATGAGGTTCATTTCAGGCTTGAAAAGGATGGCCAAGCCACTCACTCATATGTTAAGAAAAGGCAAAGAGTTCACATGGATAAGAGAAGGAAAGAAGATCTTTGAGGCAATCAAGGAGGCCATATCTCATGCCCCTACTCTATTAAATATCAATTTAAATAATGAATTCTATCTATATGCCATTTCCACATTAGATGTAGTTTCAACCATGCTCATTAGTAGAATGATCAAGGTTTAGAGTAACCCATTACTTTCTTTAGCCAAGATTTAGAAGGTTATGAAGAAAGATATAGCTATGTTGAAAAACATGTGCTCATTATTGTAAGAAGTTTGAAGAAATTCAGACATATAGTTTCAAATAGTAAGATCATACTAACGGTGGCTCACTCAAGTGTTAAGGATTTTATCCTAAATATAGACTTGAATGAAAAGAGAGTTGGATAGGTCACCAAGTGTATGAAGTATGGAATTAAGGTTAGAATAAAAAATTAAGTCTAAGGAAATGGATTATGTGAACATCTTGTTGAAGATGTGAGAGGAGGTAAAGAGACAACTTTTCTAATCCAAAGCACTCAATAGGAAGATGAAGTTACTTTTTCATCAAGCTAGACACATGATATTGCTAGATTTATCCAAACAAGAGAGTGTCTGATGGGTTTTAATGGATCATAAAGAAGACACTTCACGCTACAATCAATGCCATACATTTTTATTGGAGTGTTGTTCAAAAAGGAAATTGGAGGTATTCTCTTAAGATGTGTTTAAACTAACCAATTTGATAAACTTCTCAGGCAGTTCCATGATAATCCTTAAGGAATCCATTTTGTAGTCAGGACCATAGCTACAAAAATTATCAAATATAGCTACTTTTAGCCCACTTTATTTAGAGACACACATGCATGGGTGAGGAAGTATTCAAAATGTTCTTTGTTTACATAGAAATAGAAGCTAGATACTATGCTATGAAAGCCTATTCAGTTGAAAATCCTTTCATGCAGTAGGGTTTAAACTTCATTAGCATGATTAATCCTCCATTTAGTGTTGGCCATAATTGGGTTTTGATAGCCATAGAATACTTCACTAGATTGTTGGAAGTAGTTCCCTTGAAGGAAGAAAATGAGAACTATATACTTGAGTTTTATGAGAGCCTAGTCACCCATTTTGGAGCACCATCCACTATAATACTAGAAAATGGTTTGGCATTTAGTAGAACAAAGGTGTGTGAGTGGTATCTTGAGTAGGGTATCTATCTAGGATCTTCATCTAATTATTATTCATAGTGTAATGGACTAGCTGAGTCCACTAAAAAGAACCTAATTTGGATCATTAAGAGAATAATGGAAAATAATTAGAGATCTTGGCACACAAATCTAAGACTACCTTATGGGTTGACAAAGTCACCCCCAAAAATTACATTGGTAGCTCACCTTATCTCTTATTCTATGAAAGAGAAGTAAGGCTACAAATTTCATTGGAGCTTCCAGATTTAAAGCTTGTACAACAATTAAAGCTTCTAGAAAGTGATGTGATGGAGGTCAAAATGAATGAACTAAGAGATTTAGAGGAAATAAGAGATGATGACATACATACCATGTGGTCTAACCAACATCAGGTGAAGATGAAATTTAATATAATATCTTCATTGAAGACATTATAACAAGGTGATGTAGTCCTCAAATGGGATGAGGACCTTTCAAAACCAAAAAAACACTCCAAGTTTGATAGTATTTAGAATGGACCCTATGTCATCATAGGCTAAGAGGAGAGCAATGCTTTTGAGATTTATAAATTGAATGGAGGACTTCCTATCCATATCAATGAGAGGTATCTTAAGTTCTGTTATTAGTCTCATATCTTTCTCCTTATACATTAGTAGATAGGTCTTTTCTTTTCCTCCAAGTGCTTTTTCACATTACCATTTTAAGTTGTTCTTTTCATAGTTTAGGTAATTACTTTCTCTTTTGTTTCTTTTTTTTCCCTCCCCATTACTCTAGGAAGTGTTTCCATAAGTCAAGTAGAGTCTATTTTTAAGTAGCCTTCCATTTGAGAAAGATCGATCAAGGTCTAGGCTCCATGACCAGTTGGTTGGTCAAGCCAACTGAGTCACTAGAATTTTTGGCCATTTTTGGCCTAGATACCAAGATTCTAACTAGTTTAAATAGATGAATAGGGTCCCATTTGATGAATGGATTAGGTGGCTTTAAATCAGGATCAATGTTATAAGTGAAGGGATCAAGGCAGGTTTTCATAGTGCTAAATAATTACAAAAATAGGTAAAAAAAAGGCTATGTTACATCAATTTCTAACCTTTTAGCCAAGTGTAGTGTTTAAAATTATTTCAGAAGAAGTGTTCCACCAAAGCCCATAAAAAATGTGCAAGGCCTAATTCTTTTGGGATTTTTATCCCACTTTATTTGTCTAAGTGTTGGATATCTTTTGGGAGTTATGCTTTGGACTTTTTGTACAAGTCTCAATAATTATTTCAGACATTTTAACCAAATAAATTTCCCTAAAAGGTCATTCTTTAAAAAGTTTCTTTAATAGAATTTCCTAAGGATATCTTTTGGAGGAGATAGCTCAAAACAAAATCTCGATTGGAACTTCTCCATGCAAGGTGTCCCAAATAATTTATCCAAAGGGTACTTTTCTCAGGGAAATGATCTAGTGAAAAAATTACAAAGGATATGCCTCTTGGGGAAATGGTCCACTTGAAGGTTTCCAAAGGGTACTTTTATTTTGGAAAAGGCACTATTCAAAGTTTGAAGGGTTAGTTTTTTGGGCAAGTGTCCTCTACATTTTCTCTGAAGGATCTTTCTACAGTGAGGTGGACCAAGTCAAAGTTTTGAAGGGCATTTTTCAAGATTTTTGAAGGGTAATTTTCTAGAGACAAAGATTCTAAATACATGAATACACTCAGACCTTTCATCTACAATAATTATTCAAGGCAAGGATAAGTAAAAACATTCCTTTGGGAAAAATACTCCACATAAGGCCCAAAGGAATTGTCTAGTAAAAGGTTTGAAAAAAATACCCAACATAATTTGTGATCTAGATAGTTATACAGATGCTATGTTTTGACCTCAAGAATTAGATATTTATATTTAAAAATCCTTGGACATTCATGTATATGTCAAAGTTAAATTCATGAAATAGCTATTGGCATTCAAAAATCATCAAAAGGGTCCTCGACTGAGCATAATCTTGATAAGTGTCCAAAGTTGGGGTGCCTAAATCAAATCTAACATTGAGTAGGTAAAGATAGGATAATGGGCCAAGGTCAAATCAATGGCATGAATTCAATCATAAATTCAAGATCAATAGTACATGAGTAATTCAAAGAGTTAGTGAACCTTGAGTGCAAAGGCATGATTGATAAGTGGCACAAGTGAATGAATCTAGGAAGGAGATAAATGGATCACATTCATTCACCTCAAGTATATCCAATGAAGTGGGATGAGTCATGGGATAAATGATTTAATTTAGTTCTCAATGACCAATCAAACAAAGGTGAACCTAAATGATGTAGATGGAGGTTAAAAGGTTAACTTTCAACCAAGGCAAGTAAGCATAATGGAGCTGAGGTCAAACACATTTTAGTTTGAGCCAAGAGTAGATTGTTTGGGATCAAATAGTGTCATTAAGACTTTATAGTGACAAAATAGGTCCTTTTGTGACCTGATATAGATCGAGTTGGGGTACTATTTGATCATATGATATAGATATATTTAAGTGGATATATTAAATATAGTAAAACCAATATTTTAAATTGATTTTCACTTTATAGTAAGACCAGGTTCACATTTCAAAGTAGATGTAGATAGATGTAATTAATGGAGGAGCATCCCAAGCTATATAAATAACTACTAAAAGTAGACACAAGCATGACCTTGAATATGAAGACCTCACCTTAAAAGGAGAGATATTATATAGAAGAACTCAAAAAAATTCATTCAATAGAAATAATGACCCCCTCTAATTTGTCTTGATTTGTATCCTTGATCAAGCTAGAAAAGGATAAAGTGATATTAATGTAAGAACAAGCTCAAGGAGGATTAGGGATGGTTGTTTTGAATAGGATGTGTCTCATTAATGATCCCTTTAGCACCATTTTTTCTCTCTCCCCCTTTTTCTTCCTATAAATACTAGCCTTGAGCTCTTGATTTGGGTCCCATGGATGGAGATAGTGAAGCTCTACCAAAATCACTTTGTAACACTCTCTCAAAGTAATAAAAGATAATGTTTAGATTCTAGTTAAACTCTAAGTGTTCTTTATTGAAGTTTGATGTGCAAATTATATGTTTCTATTCATCATCTGTATGTTTTTCATGTACTTTGATTCAATTATATTAGTTTCTTGTTGGTATGTGAAGTGTTAGCTAATGCCATTCTTATTAAAGTGTCATAAGTCAATAGTTTATTATATAGACCTCCACCTTTCCATCCTTCAATTTATAGGTATCCTTTTAGCCTTCATATGAAATACTCATGCTTGTAACCTTGTCATATAGTTTGATAGTCCTTATCTTGTTTGAATTCATTAGTAGTCATAGAAGTATCCAAGCTAAATATGGATCATTGAATATTTGGTGTATCACTACATTTAGTATAGATTTCCATTCTTGAATTTCTCTCCTTTTTCACCCCAATAATTTGTAGGTTTTAGTAATAATGAGCTGAGTGATGTATTTGAGGAGCTAGCCTCATTAAAAAATCCTAGAGGTCTAACCCCATTATAGGTAACCCACAGCCCAGGGTCATTCCCATGTTGGGCCAGGTTTGAGAGTAATAATTGAACTCTTGTAATTTCAACTAGGGTACAATTGGGCCCATAACAAGAATGACCAATGAAGCACTGATGAAGTTTGATTTGATTGGAGCATTGACTAGTAGAGCATTAGAATTTATTTTTTGTAAAGGTGTTGACCAAGCTACATTATAAGAAGTTAAAAAAATGTTGATCATAGAATTGAAAGTATATAAATGCTCTAACAAAACCATACAATATCTCAAACAAATTAGGCAATGAGCCAAAGAGACTATTTTTTAGTATGATTGTATATTTTCGAACATCATGAACAAAGTCAAGTTTTTTATGGTAGACAAGGATAAGGCTACTCAGTTTTTAGAGGGACTATGACCAAAGATATGGTTTGTTATTATGTAGACCTAGTTTTCTAACAAATTAAAATCTATAATAGCTACAATCCAAGTGGAATAGATTGAATATTATGGGGGATCTTTGGCTCCTAATTTGTAGATATAGAAAACCTTATAACTCCTCATAAAAAATTGGAACAAAAACAAGAATCATCATAGAGACCTTGATAAGATCTTTGGTGCATAAAGTGTAGTAAATAAGGGCACCATAGGAATGAGCTCCCAAGAATAAAAATTGAGTTCTATGATATCTTCCACATAGCCTTAGGACATGTGAAATCTCAATGTCATCTTATACAACATTATGTAAGGAACCTATAATATTTGTATTGTGACTTCTATAAATCCCACAATCATGATGATAAGAATTATTTATCATTAAAATGACTAAGAGAAGATGTTTCCAAAAATATCCTTGTAGTAGCTACACATAAAGTTAATACAACACTATAGGCTATCATCACACCTAATGCAAATAGGTCTGGCACTAATCTAGTTGTTATACCTTGGGCACTGATAGTACCAACATACCAAACTATAGATGTACCTAGTTGGAATCCACCTATTCATAACTAGATAGCCCCTGTGCAAACTTGAAATTAATGGAATTCTATGGTTGCATTGTCAACACAGTCTAACTAGGCCCCACAACTATCTTAGGCTCAATATGGTAGATATGGGGGAAACCAAAAAATGAAAGGGTGTAAAACTCAATAGAGTTTTGTGAACTATGGACCACAATAGTTTTTTAATTCGGGGTTTAAACCAAATAGAGGAGCATACCATAGAGGAATGAGGGGAGGTTATTGAGGAGGACTATAAGGAGGTATAAGAAATAAACCTCAACCTCTAATTCAATGTTATCTATGTGGTGAATTCAATCATGTAAAAAGGAATTTCAATATTAATATGCAATGTTAATCCTACTACACCTATTTTAGGGTCTTTAAACAACATGATACAAAGGACTGTTTGGTGTTAGAAAAATAACATGAGGACTAGGCTATGTAAAATGTAAATATGATAACTGCACAACCCTAGGAGGATGCATTATTTTAAGACATCACTCATTATTAACATAAAGAACAAAGATTACCCCCTTTATAATTTCCATAAAACCATAGGATTAATAAAACACAACTAGAAAAGTATTTGGATCCTACCATAGAGAAAGGGTTGATGCATGAAGTAGCATAGATTTTTAAAATGATTTAGCAACAAGAAACCACTGAAGATGATGCTACAAACATGGATGCATAAATGTATGGGTAGATAATATTCATCATTAAATAACATTGTGTTGTCACCACCTTGATGAACTTGATTAATATCCTTTTTACATTGTAGAATGAGGATATCTCATAAAACATTGCTAATTTGCTCCATAATCTACTAGAGTGTGTATAGAAGGGCCAAAAATGAGCAAATCAGATGATATGCTATGTAAAAACTAATAAATTATGGGATTTTGATTTAGATATAGACATTTAAGTCATAAGGTATGAGGTACCTAATGTGGTGTTCAATTTTGGTAGAACTATAAAAATGATCCCTTGCTCCACATGGGTTACTATTGGTCGACCTACACTAAGTTATAACCTAATTACATTGAGTCTTGTAGATTATGGGCATGTTTAACCAATTGGTTAATTAGATTTTGTGGAGATAAAATTCATATAACTAAGATTATGTTGTGAATTTTAAGTCATAGATATAAAGATGGATGAGATGCATTATCCTGTGTTCATTGGAAAAAAATAGGCCTATGATGGTCAAATGACCATCAATATAGTAAATAACTAGTTAGAAATTCATAAAGGAGATAAGATTATAGTGATTCCTTTAAACAAGGATGGACACAAATCATACTATATTTATAAATAGCCAAATCCTTCATATATTTGTGGTAAGAATAGTTAGATGAAGGTAAACACTAAAGACTGATGACATACCTTGTAAGCCACTAAATGTGACTTCCTCTATAATTTCACAAGCCTAACCAATATACCTTTGTAGTTAAAGGAGTTACCTCTAAATTTTATGTTACCACGTGTGGGTATTCCACTATTAGTGGTAGATGATATACATTATATGTCTATAAGGTTACTAACTCAGCCAGGCATATATTTTTTATATAGCAGGCTAGTCAAATGAATCAAGATTACATAGAACCAATGAGATAAGATGATCTATCATGGGATAGGGATTCTTCAGTTAGTGGATATTTTTAAATTCAAATTCTTAATTAGATGAAGGGATACCATGGGTTCCAACCTTTGTGCAAGGTTTTTACAATGGAATGCAAACTACCACACTATTTTACCATTGAGGATATTGGTTAGTTTATACTATGATTCTAATAATATGTGTCTGACATTGACCAAAGAGTTAGTGATCTAGCATATAAATTGAATGGATTGTTGTGAACTAGTGGTTTGTACATAAAGAGACACCTATGTAATGGGATTAAGACTACAAAATCCTTCTACCTAAGTTCTAGTTAACAGGAGTAAGGAAGAACTAGACAATATTTCATGAAGGAGATTACCCTGAGATTCATATTTGCTAATGTGTTGAGGTCTCAAATATGGATGTTATCACTCCAAAGTTTTGGTTATATATTTTCCATTACACTTTAAGTACCCTTCCTATTGCTTGGTATATACATCAAGAGTACATAAGGGGAAAAAAGACATTGGGCACAAGTTCAAAGAGATTTCATTTAGGCCTTTATTTTTTTATATGATAACCCTTTAACACATAAGTCACTACAATATCTAATTTTTTTTTATGCCATGGGAGGATTGAAGACTTATATGGAATAATTGATTTATCATCCTCTCATAATTCATCTTGTGATTTGAATTAAGCTATGCATGCCTATAAATTAGATAAGGACAAGTTAATGGTCTCTATTCAACCATGTCATAGAATACAAGATTAAGATGAGTGGATAATAGATTAAGATGAGGATTATGATATGGATCTTACATAATTATTTAAACTAGAATGAGAAGTTGAGACACTTTCAGGTCTAATCATAGAATCATCTAAATAATAAAGGTTATAGTATCTTAACATTCTAGAATAGGAAGTTGAATGACTACAACATGATTCTATTCCTGAAGAATAACATGATATTTACCATAACCCTTTAAAGGATCACATAAAGAACATTGGGACTGAGGACATTCCAAAATTGGCATATATTGGTAATTATTAGTCACAAGAAGACATATCCAAAGTACTACAACTTCTACAATATTATTACTGTCTTCTTGACCAAGTTCATTAAATTCGAGGGTGTGGACCCATAACTATGAGAGATATGCATTGAGATGAAGGAGTGAACATGAATAATTAAGAAAATACCTTAATATTTAAACCCAAACATGAAGCTAAAAGTCAAAGCTAAACTAGTCCACATGTAAGAGGCCAAAATAATTTTTCCTATGGAGAAATCTGACTGGGCGAGTCGTATAGTGGTTTAACCAAAGAAGATCAGTGAGATAAGTGTCTATAGAGACTATCATATTTTAAATGAATCTTGCATTAATGAAACTTTAACTATCCAATTTATGGATGAGCTTTTGAAATAAGTTATAGGCCACAAGGTGAATTTATTTACTTATGGTTTTAGTGGGTACCATTATATTCCAATCATATAAGAAGATAGATATAAGATGACCTTTGCAGTAGAATGGGGTTATTTTGAATAAAATTTAATGTCATTTAGATTTTTAAAAGCACCTATAATTTTCTCAATGGTTATTGTAGATTCATTCAAGGATTTCATCCATGATTTCTTCGAGGTTTATTTGGATGATTAGGTAGCCTTTTAATTATTTAGGAATCACTTCTCCAAACTAAGACTAATGTTAGAGAGATGTAGAACACTATGTATAACACAATTTTCTTTTAAAAAATTTCTTTTACACCCATTTGGGGTTTTGTTAGGTCATGTAGTCTATAACAAAGGTATCTTGGTGGATCCAACTAAGATCACAATGATTATGGGAATGAAAGCACCCAAAACTATGATAGAGGTACGATCCTTCCTTAGACATACAAGATACTATAGAAAATTTATTAAGTGGTATACTATAATATCTTCCCCTTTATATAAATTATTAAGGATACACATTTCAACTAGATAGATGACTACCAGGTGAGATTCATCGATTTAAAGTAAAAATTGGTAACTACACCAATGTTGATTTTTTTAGATTAGAATAACTCTTTCTATGTACATGTGGATGCATCAGGGATCATAGTTAGCACTATGTTATAATATCTAGGAGAGGATGGTTTGGATCACCCAATTCATTTTACCAATCAAAAATTATCTATGGCTAAAAATAATTACACTACTACTGAGCATGAAGCCCTTGAGATAGTATTCGCATTGTAAAAATTCTGCCATTACTTATTAGCTACACCATTTGAGTTGTTCACCAATCATCAATCCCTACATTATTTGGTAAATAAAAATTTATTTGGAAAATGGATATCTAGATGGTTAATGCTTTTTTAAGAGTTTTAGTATCACATGAATGTCAAACCTAGTTGAGAGAATGTTAGACTAGACCATTTGAGTCAGCTCTAAAATTGTTAAGAGCTAGAGGAAACTTATGATGACTCAATTGATGAACATTTATTTTGGGTGTCTATGATTCTTAAATAATTATAAGAGATTGCATAGTTTATGGAATAGGTAACATTCCCAAAACACTACATAGAGTAAGAAAATAAGTAGTTGATTACAAAGGCCTTCCATTTAGTATCATTAGAGGATTTCTATACTATCTAGGTAAGGATGAAGTATTATGCAAATTTACACTTGAGCATGAATGACCTTAAGTACTTGAAAAGGGACATCAAGGTATCATTGGAGGTCACTTCACTAGGGATTCTATACCTAGAATGTTTTTGCAAAGTGGCCTATTGTGGCCTTATTTATTTTAGGATGCACACCAAATTGTATAGTAGTGTAATGTATATATAAGGATGGGAAATTAAAACCATTGGGATGAAATGCTTCTCTATACAATGCTTACCCAACAACCCTTTGAATAATTGGTGATTGATTTTTTGGGACCTATCAATCCGCCTAGTAAACATAGTCATGCATGCTATATAATCACTATGACCAATTATTTCACCAAGTGGGTCAAAGATATTACAATAACTAGCTATGGTGAAAAAAACACATTAAATTTCTTGTATGAGAACATAATCACCAGGTTTGGATTTCCAATCAAGCTGGTAAGTGATACATGTACACATTTTTTGAACAAAACCATAAAAACACTTACTAATGAATTCCTCATATCGTATCACAAAAATACAAATTATCACCCTCGTGAAAATGGTTAGGAAGAGGTTTTAAAAAAATTATTAAGTAAGATGATTTTAAAAGTATTCAATGTTTAGTGTAATGACTGGGAAGATAAACTTCCTACCATCTTATGGGCATATTGCATGTATTAAAAACATGTCTCATGGTTTACCCCCTTTCAATTGGTTTATGGTCTAGAAGTAATAATTCCCCTATAGTATCTTGTACCTAGTTAATGGATCATAATCATTATGAATATGGAAGACCAATAATATTTAGGGAATAGGCTATTATACCTCAACATGATGGATAAAGACTATCTTAGAGTAGCCTAGTTGCAAGAGGTAAATAAGTGTAGGTATAAATCTTGGCACGATAAGAATATACACACTAAATAATTTTAGATAGATCAGGTCATCATATTTTATGATAACCAATTTATAGCTTTTATAGGAAAACTAAACATTCATTGGAAGGTACCCTATATTATTCATGCATTACTGTAGCCAGGAATGGTAGTCCTGTAAGATTTACAAGGGACAATTTTTCCTATAAAGGTGAATGATAGTAGGCTCAAACCCTATCATGAATAATTATTTTTCTCAAGAAGGAATAGGTTCTCTTTCACACCAGTTTAGCGAAGGATTCATTTTTTTATGTTGTGTAGATTGGGTTCAGTGTTTATTATGTTCTATGTGTAGTTCATAAGTTTGTGTACACAAATAGGCTCTAATAAGCCTCAAGTAGGAGGAAATGTGTATAATGGGAGTAAATAATATATACCATAGTTAAAATGGGTGGCAAGGAAAGATAATTAAGTTTGAGAAAGCTTTTAATGACCAAAATATTGATGATGAATAATGAATAAGATATGAGTGTTGATACCCAAGCATGTGAGATAGGTATCATCAACTCTAAATTATTATTTTGATCCACATTAGATAAGAGAATAATCAATTAAAAAATCTATTGGGTCACATCATTATCCTTAACACCATAAAAAGATGCCATATTGATAAAAAGTGTGTCATGTAATCAATTATAAGATTTGGTTACTAATGTTTTGAAAAGAAGCTCTCGAGAAAATTTTGGTGCATTTAAATTCCATGACTAACATCAAGAAAGTACAATATTCATATATATCCCATGTTTCTAGTTGAATCATTATTTTATCCTTAGCTATTTTCAAACAAATTGGTGAGTCACTCTCCAAGATGCTCACACCACTTTGTACTCTTGTATTCCAACCAATTTCCCTTTATCATAGAGATACTCACAATAGATGTCATTTTAATTCCTTAATTCATCAAAACCCTTTCTATTAAAGAATCAAACTATATTAAGGTTGGTGAAAACATAGACCAAGCCAAATTTTTAGATCTTAAGGCATATCCTTCACTCAAATGTGTTGAATAAAGATAATTTATTCTTAAAGTAGGATCAGAGGCACAACTATTGGAAATTACACCTCCACATCAATTCTAAAATATTTATTTATATCATCTAATTTAGATTCCTACCTTTTGTAATCTCAATGAAATCATCAATATTTTATTGGGCCATTACAATGATGGGAATATCTATTATCTATGGATATCACTAAATATGTGAATGAGGTTGTGATGGTAAGGGCCATAGGCATGTCATCATAAGGATTCTTTATTGTGCCTTAAGAATCAAAATATCCTTCGATCCTACCAAATATTAAGGAGGCCTATACCCATGGTAGTCACATAATTCCTTTGGATGATATCCCTAATGAATCCATCTATATCATAGTAGAGTGTATTACTACATGTTTTCGGTAAACCACCAAAGCCATTAAGGAGGTCACAAAAGGGGTCATTGACATTGTGCATTGCTTGATATTATATAGGTAATAATTCAATTGTCTAAAATTTCTAGTAGCTAAGTTGACAATGAATAGTACCAAAGTCCTTGAATCTATGAAACAAACATTTCAATATCAATTTTTTGTATTATTGTTGGTATTTATATAATATAAGTCTCTTAAAGGCATTATCAATATAGATTTAAACTTTTGGATGTACATTACATTCCATAACCTCATCTAGAAACACAGTGAAAGTAGTTACCTTGTGCATCAATAGTTATTTAGTGCATGGTGGGATGAACTCATATAGTTGGTGTTCAGTAACCCATGATTCCCACTACCTATGTTGTAATTTATAGGCTAGAATGTGGTGGTGGTGAAGATTCCTTAGGGTAATTTTTTCACATTCATGATATTCCCAAGGATCTATCTGTGCCTTTACCATTCTTCATTGATATGCATATGGCCCAGACACAAGTTTCCTAAAAAATAACTCTAGCTACTCATAGAGAGACCCCTTTGTAGATAATCCTAACTAATGTACCCATTTTGGTGGACATTGCATAGACTTCCCCAACATCTACTCAATTCGATCTAGGAAAATGCAATGTCTTTGTGATCTATCATTCACTTTCTCCCCCATTAAGGAAGAATTGTAGGTATAAGACCTAGTTGGATGAAACATATATGCCTTAGATTGATATGAAATAAAAATGTTAAAACATTTAGAATTATGAGTAGGAGGTCTACCAAAATATGATCACATACATGGATAGTGATTTATACAAGTGAGAGGAAGAAACAGAGTTATTTTAGAAAGTGATGTGCATAATGAAAGCTTACAATCAGGTACCCCTACACTTATGGGTATAATTTCCTACTTGTTCATAATCTACTATTATAGATACTATGGGCGAGGAAGCTAAATTATAATAGCTTCAAGGATAGATTATGATAGGAGGTGATTTTGGAAAGTCCTCTCAAGACCAGTAAGTTTACACTCTCTCTAAAATTACACCACAATCACTCCAACATAGGCACCACACACTACACATGTATAAATCAACTATGGAAGAGGAATGATATGATGTTTTACCCTTAACCCAACCATATTCAGTAGCTCTGCTATCTTTAGGAGGGGTAGCATCATTATTTCTTGAGGACTCCGATAGATTTGGGTGCAATAAAGGAAATGTTTCAAGGGACATGATGCATGGATCCATTGTAATCTACTCTTCATTATAGTCTAATGAACCCCTAACAGATACTAAAGAGGTGGTGTTGGATGTACAAACACCCAAGGAGAAGCATGCTACCTGAGAAGAGGAAAAATGAGATGCCAAGAATATAATAAGAAAGGAAATAAAGAAGTAGCATAAAGAGGTAGCCAAATAAAAGGATTTGGATGCAAATCAACCTCTATAGACTAAGGTAATCCTTTAATGAATGGGGCTACAACCCATGGTTGAGTTGTTCATAATGGCTAGGGAAATGCACCAGCTAGATGTTATTGTTGAGGCAAAGACCCAAGATATTGATGAGTCTAAGTGTAAGTTGTCTAAAAAGGTGCCACATACACTACTATAAGCTCTATTAAAATCCATTGAAGAGACAAAATAAATATGGGGATACAACACCCATAAGTTCTCTTCCTCTCCCTCTATCACCTCCAACAATAGCCATAAAGACTATTATTGTGCTTGTATTACCTAAGGACCCCCCCACTCTTCCACTATAGGTTATGGCCACATAAACCACTCCTAAACAACCACCATCAATGACTCCACCTTCCATCTCATCCATTTCTCCATCCATCCCACCCCTAGCTCAGGCTTTACCATAAAATGATTTTTCTATGACATCTAGGTTCCAACACTTAGCCCTCATAGATGTTCCTTTCGCTCCCCTCCATCACACCATATTTTCATTTCCCTTTGCTCTATTTTAGAGCCTTCCTATCATGACACAAAGCATTGCCTTTTATATTCCTCCACCCACTATGAAATCATCTATAAAATTTTCCAAACTCTCCATGGTTAAGTAGTTGGAAGGTACTTCTACTTTTTAGGAGTATGTTTCATATACTATTGTTTCATTGTAGCATAGGACATCCCAGTTGTAACAAGATAAATTTAACCTATGGAGTGTGATATGTAACACTTTTAATTTTATTAAATACTCATACCCAACCATTTATTCTCAATTTGTGGGCCCTAATTTTATATTGAATCACATAAAACTTCCAAAATTGGTGACCTAATTTATGTAGGATTAGGTGATCATCCAACATATCAACCATATTGAATTTTAGGGTTAGGCCATAAAAGAGGAGTCACACAAGTTATGTGAACTCTTATGGATCTATAAATATGATATTACTACTATGATTGATTGGAAATCTCAAGTGGATGTGGTATGGAATAGTGAGATCCCTAAATTCACCATTGTGAGTTCCTATAAACATGACATACATAATCCCATTATCACTTACATTAGGTTTGTATCCACATTTGAAGCATATTTTCAATCTCATGACTCACTCATGTGCCATTTATAGGTGTGGAAAACTCAGATGTTATGAAAAAAATTTATTTGGGTCCAAACACAATAACTTGTCAAGAATCTCACTCATCTACATGTAGATATCTCTAGAAAAATGGATACTACATGTAGATGTTCTATATTTTACTATAGATAGTGATGTTTCATAATTTTTTTCACCCATATTCCTTTGAGGTCTCTTTTACATAGGATTCATAAAAATTTTGTTGATTGGAAAAATTATGAGATGGATGTGGCTAAATTTGATAGTACCATCATGCCACTCACTAATGTCCCTACATTCATTCATCCCAGCCAACTCTAGACAAAACTAATCTAGGTGAATAATGTTGATTCTAGTTATTCATAGAGTGATACATCTAGTTTAAAACTACTAGCTACATCAGTTCCTCAATCCAGTTAAATTTTCCTTCTAATGGGTAATTTTGCAATTTTGCTTCTCAGTCCTTTTGTTAGTAGGACTTAAAAAACCCACATGGATCATGTATTGAAAACTCAAAAGGGTAGAATATTATATTTATACTTAGTTTAAAATCCATGTTGGTGGCTAAGTAGTGCATAAGAGGTGAAAATTAGTTGTTAGCACTTTGAGTGATCTATAGTTTTTGTGCATTCTACTTGTTTTCTATTTTGCAGACTCCTACTTCTTTGTAGTCTTGTCTTGGAAAAAGACAATTGTTTAATTATAAAAAAGTGTTATCCATAGAATATGTGCACTAACCAATTTCATCTATGAATGTGCCATATGGATAGATATGAGAGTTTCTTTTTAGTTAGCAGTTATCTTACATGATTGTTACAAAGTTAGTCTATTTTCAGCTGGGATTGGGTACATGGAATATTTAACAATAGAATACAAGTTGACATACCTATATTCCAACTATAAAATTTATATTTATAAAAATATAACTTTCAAGATTATATATTCCTATGTATTATAATAGAATGGGTTAGAAAATGTTAGATAATGATGGAAAAGTATTGAGTAATATAGTATTTGGGCCTTCTTGAGTAAATCCTTAGATTTTTGGATTGAAAGTGTAATGAGTTTTTATGATCTAAATATTATGAGTTCAATTCATATTTGAGGGTTAATATAATATTTTTGTGATTCTTATGTCAGATATATATTTTGGGTAATGTTATGTGTCACCATATTATAATGTATGATTATAGGTTTGTCTTCTAATGGTATTATCTACCCTTTATGAAATTAGGTAATATTACATAATAACCTCATGAATTTATACCCTTCAGCTACAAGAATCTAAAAATTGCTTCCATTTTCTATAAATATTAGTAGATTAATGAACAGTTAGAAGGTATTTTATTTATAAGTTTGGAAATGATGTCATCACATTTGAATTTACCATGAATTATCTATCAAAGTAGATAGTCATAGGATTAATCCTAATTAGATAAAATTATAAATTCTTAGGATAAAAGTCGAATATTGAGTAATGATTTTCTTTGTCCCTCAATCTCTCCCTTAAAATAGTAGGATTTATCTGTATGATTAGCAAATTCTTGTGAACCTAGGAACCTTTGTTAACAACCCATGTGGTGTTGAAGGAATCCAATAACATTCACTAAATTTTTCAAATAAAACCAAAGAGTACTTGAAATTATATTTATGCCTTAAGAGATTATATTTAGGTATATTTATTTAAGGGTTTATAAACTTGGTATATATATTCATGTATAATGTAAAATGTAGAAACAAGACTCTATGCTCAGTAATGTGTTTTAGAAATATGTTCTAGTTGTCTGTTAATGAATATATATTATAAATATTTATGAGATAAAGAGGTAGAATCATTTATATAGGATGAGATCTACCTTCCTTTAAAAATGCCTTGATCTAGATTATAAGTTTCCTAATTTAAGATTTCTATGTAACAATAAAAATAGATAAATTTAAGCCAAGATGGCCATTCAAACTTAACTAGTTTCATAGGCCAATAAATGTTATGGATGTATTGTTGTCTTTAAAATTGAATCTGAGTATAATAAAGAGGATAATGAATTAATATTTAATATATGTAAATATTGAGATAGATCCTAAAATTTAGGATATGACTTGAATATAGTCTAATTGTGAAATGGCTTTCTTATTTATTAGATCGTGATAAAGTATAATATGGACAAGATTGGGTTTTAAAGTGGTGTTTATGGTTATTTCATAGTGATTTATAATAAATAAATGGACTACATGGATTTTAATGTGGGATATAGATTAGAAGGATATGTTTGAACAAAAACATCAAGCAACTTGATTATTTTTCTATCCTAATAAACATATCAGTGATAAGAGTTAAATTAGATTTTTTATTGTGATTACTTACATATTTCATTATTGCATGGTATTTTGTTACTCTATTTTTAAATATTTTTTACATACTATGTTTTGATAAAAAGAGGTTTATATATGTGCATGCTAGTGGGTAGCTTAGATACATACCCCCTAATATAATTATGCCATGATTCAATAACAGAGAGTATTGTGTAAGTGAAAATGACTCATATTATTAAATCTAGAATTTATAATTAAAATTTTGGCTAAAGTAATGTTATAGCTAAGATATTGTCATTTCACTATAATTATAGTTTACATGTATTAGTGGTATCATTTAGATATAGGAATGGATTCCATGGTCTATTTTATTATTGCATGTAATAGTGTTAATACACATAGGGTTTAGGTTGTTTCTTGATATCTAAAATGTTCTTATCTACCCCTCTATGAAGGGTAGGGCCACTCTTATAAGGGAAAGGTGTGGGAGAATGTTGGTCTGTGGTTGGAGGTAAATCACTCAGATGATGCTCTCCCTCTATCAGCTAATTTAACCAAATAAAATTACACTCAATTATGTGATGGTTCATGGATTTGGTTTATGTAGCTCATTTTCTACTTGTGTACTTCATATGTATATTTAACTTTTTACATCATTTTACATTATAATTGATGTATTTTCAACACAATAATGGATGTGTATTTGTATATTTTTTTGAAAATGTAAAAATTAGTGGCTTTAAACACAATTAATACTGATTTATGGATTAGTTAAATAGTGCAGTACTTATTTCATTATTATTATTGTAACTGATGGATAATTTTTTAGATCATATACTAGTTTACTTCTTGAGTACTAAAAGGGTTATTTTCTAGTGAGTTAATGTGATTTTATCATATCATGTTTGGTAATCATTTATTTTTCAATTTGTAAATGGTTGGATGTAATTAATCTTAATAGAAATTTTATAATAAATTAAATTAGTGTATTTGTTAGTTAGCCCAGTGGAGTTTAACATTATGGTATTGGAGCTTAAGATTTATCTCTCAGACCTAATGAGTCTACTAGCATTAATTTTATTATCTTAATTTCCATAAAGGATAATGGTGTGAGGTAGATCAATTGGTGAGGGTCCTTGTAATGTGAACCCTTAGGTTGCCCAATAAACTAGTAATAGAGCAAGCTACAAAATTGATCATATCCTTGTTGTTATGAATGAGACCAGAGACCACATACATCTCCAGAATTGGAAGTTCATGGCTTGCAAGAGAAAATTTAACAAGAGGTACCTAAATAACACCTTGGTAAACATAAATTTCCTCAATAGCAAAGGCACAAAGAAGTGCACTAGGACACTAGAGCTCAAGCAATTATCGAGATAGCAAAGGACATGAAGAAGGTAAATCCACCCAAATTGATGGCATAATTTTGGGTGATGAAGATGAAACTTGGATCATAAAAACAAATAAATAATTTAATATTAAAAATTATTCTAAGGTCACCATCATGTGGGGAACTTACCAATTATCTAGTGAAGTAACAACTTGGTGGGATACTAAAAAGCTCTAAATGAATCTAGATTCTACTACCATAATATGGGACCAATTTGTGGCTCTTTTTAAAACATGGTGGTTACCTTCACTTTATTTTGATCAAAATTTGATGGATTTTTAGAACTTGAGGCAAGAAGACTTGATTTTGAATGAGTATTGGGAACATTTTACTAAGATCTTGAAATATGTTCCATAGTACCAAAAGGATGAGTGTTTATGTATTATGGAGTTCATTATGGACCTAAAAACACAAATTAGATGTGAAGTGGATGTGCATGGACCATCTACTATGGATCAAGTGTTTGAAAATGTTGTAAATCAAGAATATAAGTTGAAATCACTAACATATGTAGAGATAAGTATAATAAAAAGGTTTGGTAGTTCCAAGACACCTTTCAAGAAGAATTGGAAACATAATGGAAATTCCAAGAACTAGCTCAATAATCAGATGGTAATACTTCTAGGAATAGAAAACCAGGAAGTAATTTCATATAAGGATTTAAGGGTACAAATCAAGGACTGAAGAAGGGACCTCCAAGAGGATGATTTATTGGTAGAGGAGATCATTATGTCAAATATTTTCCTCAATGGAATATTGATGGAAAAAACAAGAAAACACAACCTCTACTTCATAATAATAAACTTTCCAATAACATATCCATGTAGTAGTGGATAATCAGTAGGCTAAATTCTAAGCTTCTCCCATCAAAGTATCAATTACTCTTTTTAGTCATCTAATCACTATTTTTATTGATACTAGAGCTATTAAATGCTTAATTTATTTTAGAATATTGAGTAAATTATGTAGAAAAGTGGGTTACATGGTAAATGCATGGCTAGTATAGTATGATAATGAGTCTAAATTCAAGATCAACATATGTCTCATAAAGGCTAAAATATAATTGCTATACTTCACCATGGTTGTGTAAATTTATGTAGTACCATTAAGTTCATATGATATGATCCTATGATTGAATTATATTTATAGGCATAAATCCAAAGTTTATTACTTCCATAAAAAGGTTGAATGTCTAGATTATTTGGGAAACCAAACCCATGTCCAAGGAATTCAGAGGGAGTTAAAGCTCAAGAAAATTTATATAACCCAATTAAAGAGGGCTCAACATAATGGATATCAAGAATTCCTTGTCAAAATGAATGAAGTAGTAGAATCCAAGGAACCCACCTTGGAAGATTATCCCTTTTTATAGTAATTTTGAGATGTTTTTCTAGATGAATTACTAGGGTTGCCTCCAAAAAGTGAATTTGATTTCACTATTGATATCATTCTAGGGTCATAACCACAATATAAGGAACCCTATAGGATGACAATAATAGAGCTTATTTAGTTGACAACACAGCTTCAAGAGATATTGGCCAAGGGTTTGATACATCCAAGTGTTTCACCATGGCTTACACCTATAGTTTTTGTTAAAAATAAGGATGGAACCTTTGACTCATGTATTGGCTACCACATGCTTAATAAATAAATGATCAATGATAAGTATACATTCTCTCACATTGATGATCTTTTCGATCAAATTCATGGTGCTAAAGTCTTTTCAAATATCAATCTTCATGTAAGATACTGCTAGTTGAGGATTAAAGATAAGTATATTTTGAAAATAGTTTTCAAAACTCGTTATGTGCATTAATGTTCACAATACTACATTTTGGGGCAACAAAAACACAACTAGAATTCATTAATCTCATGAACAATGTGTTATTGGATTATCTCAATCAATTTATTCTATTTTTTTTGGATGACATCCTCATCTATTCTAAGAATGAAGAAGAGCATGTTGAACACTTGCAATTAGTTTTTAAATATTTACAAAAGCATATGATTTATGGGATGATGTCCAAGTATGATTTAATTAAGAGAAGAATACAATACTTGGGACACATAATCTCTATAAAATGAATTTTAGTGGATCCAAATAATATTAGGGCCATCATGGAATGGCTACACCTAAAAATGTGCATGAGGTGCATAGTTTCATAGGATTATTAGGGTACTATAGGAAGTTTGTACTAATTTTTTCTGAGATAACTAACCCAATCACCTATTTTAAGTGGAAGTAATAGTGTCTTTTTTGGTCAAACAAGTGTGGAGAAGGCTTTTAGGTCCTGAAATAAAGGCTTACTTATGCATTGGTATTGTGTGTCCTAAATCTAAATGGTCATTTCTCAGTGATAAGAAATGCTTTAGGATATGTATTAGGAGGATTCATCATGTAGGATGGTTTAGTTGTTGCCTACGAATCTAGAAAACTAAAGCCTTATGAGAAAAATTATGCTCCTCATGATCTATAACTAGTTGTTACAGTTCATTCCATGTAGGTTTGGAAGAAATAATTTTTATGTAAACCCTTTTAGCTTAAGACTAATAATTTAGGTCTTAAGTATATTTTCACCTAACCCAACCGTAATGATCAACAAAGGCAGTGGTTATAATTCCTATCATATTATGATTTTGGTATCAACTACATTAAAGACAAATAAAATAAAATAGTAGATTACCTTAGCCATAGAAGATAAATTATAGTTTTGGATACAATTAGGAGTACCTTATGAGAACAAGTAGTAAAATTATTACTCGAGTGATGTTTTTTATGAATAAATTAAGAAATATTTGGTTGAAAACTCAAAAGAACATAGATATCAAGGTTTTTAGTTTGAAAATGATGGGAATTTTAAGTATAATGATGATAGGATAAATGTGCCTAATAAGTAGGATTTGAGGAATATTGTGCTAATTTTTTTTCACAATTATCCATATTCAAGGCATCCTAGAGTAACTAAGTTGTTAACAAAGTTAAAAACTTTGTATTTATAAAAAAAAATTAAGAAAGACACAACTAATTTCATTTCAAGATGTTTAGAGTGTCATTGAGTTAAGGTTGAACACATACATATAGTTATGTTTTTAAACCCACATCTAATACAAAAATGAAAATGGAAAGTAATTAGTATGGATTTTATCCAAGGTTTCCCTATGTCTAGTAATTTTCGTGATATGATCTTAGTAGTTGTGGATAAACTAGCCAAGGTAACTCATTTTATTTCTAGTAATGTAACTATTGATACTCGTATGCTTGCTAGGATATTTGTGAAAGAAATTTATATATTTCATGGGTTTCCTACAAAGATTATTTAAAATAGGGACAATAGGATGAATTCTAGATTTTGGTAGAATTTAAATTTAGCATTGAGACACAACTAAATTTTAGTAAAGCTTACCATCTATAAATGGATGAGAAAATAGAAAGGGTAAATTAGATCTTAGAGGATCTGCTAAGAATGTATTGCATGGATCAATAATACAATTTGGAAATTACATACATTCAAATAATTTTGATTAAAAAAACTCACATTAATCAACTTTAAAATGTCTCTTTTTGAGAAACTGTATGGTAGGAGATGCAGAATAATAATTAGTTTGGGAAATATCTAAGATAGAGTGGTTTCTAGACCAAACATACTTGATATTAGATATTATAGCTTTAGATATTAGATATTTTTCTAAAGCCAATGATAGATATAAAATCTTCATTGATATAAAAATAAAAACAAGATAGTTTTCAAAATTGGTTAAAGTTTATCTATGGGTTGAACCCCAAAAGAGTGAAATAAAGTTTGGTAAATCAACAAAGTTATCACCTAGATATGTGGGGTCTTATGAGGTCCTAAAAGTAATCCATATTATAACATATAGTATTGAATTACCACTATATCTAGCATAAATGCATAACATTATTCATGTTTCATATCTTAAATTTTTTATTACTAATCATACACATGTTTTGGATTGGAATGCATTATAGGTTCAAGATACATAGTTTGTCATAGTAGAACCAATAAGAATAATTAATACTCACAAACTTAGATTATATAATATAAAATTATCATAGTGGAAAGCCTAATGGGAATAATATTATAAGGATAGTGTAACATGGAAGGGTTGTGAAGAGTTTTTGATGTTGTTTCCTCATTTTTTTACTTGATTCTATGTTGGATAAAATTTGTTTTCTTATAAAACATTATTTTACTATGATGAAATTTTTAAATTTTTGAACTATTGTTTTCAATAAGTGTCATTGGGATGATGACTAGTTTTAGAGGCAAAGGATAGTACATCTAATTTTTCCCTTTGAATATTTAAAGCATTAATTATTAGATTATGTGTTAATCATTGGTATATCCAATGTTTATTTTGAGTAGGATTTGTATATGTTGTTTGTTTAACATATAAATTACTTTTTATATCTATTTTATTATACTTATGATCATGATCTTTACATCCTTCTTACATTCAACATTTTCTATGGTTATATGTTGATTATTATTATGATATAGGCTAACTACTAGCTTGTTTGATGAGTTTGATGTAGAACATTTCCACCCTCATTAAAATTAAGGAGGGTGTGTATCATTAGAGAGGGGGAAGAATATTTATACAATGTGGATTGATAGAGATAGCTAAAATAGACCCATGCACACACTAATATTATCTGACTAGAAAGAAATATATGATGCTTATATTTAATTTAAATTTTTTTTGTTATATTCAATTGTATAACTAAAAATACATATTAAATTATTGTTATGATATGATGCTTCTCACTTTATTATGATTTGTAGAAACATAAGTGTGTCAATATGGTTTATTGTTTATGTATTCCATTATTTGATCATATCATGATTATCCATCTAGTTGGATGTTTGATATAACCTACATTAGTTAGGACATTTGATTATCTTATTTATTACATAGGTATACTTGTTTAAATTCTAAGTACTTTTGGGTTTAAATAATTATGTGGCTTCTTGTCTGAGTTCAAGTATTCTTGATGGTATTACCCTCTTGATGGCAAGGTCAAATAAAATTAAAATTTATTATGTCTTGTTCGTAAGTTTTGAAAAAAAGGGTAATTAGGGGAAAATACACCCCCCCCACAAGGTAAATTTTTTAGTTACTATGTCAAAGTTTTGTATTTGGTAAAAGTCTTCTATTTGAATAAATTTATCATTTGTTTGGAAGCTGTGAATAATTTTAATCATTGGATGCTTTTGAAAAGAAGTGTAGAGGGCTTAGAATTATGGTTATTATTTGGTTATAATTGAAAATAGATGGTTGAAATCATCATTCAAGGAAGAAAATGTGACCACCATGCCTAGAA
>JARHVA010001121.1:1997500-2055000 GCA_037957365.1 Torreya grandis
TAATGAATATATATAGTATATATATTTATAATAAAAAAAGGTAGAATCATATATATAGGATGGAAGATATGCATTCCTTAAAATATGCCTCAATATAGATTATAAGTTCCCTACTTTAAGGTTTCTAGGTAATAAGAAAAATAGATAAATTTAAGCGAAGATGGCCATTCAAACTTAACTAGTTTCATAGTCCAATAAATGTTATGGATGTACTATTGTCTTTCAAAGTGAATCTAAGTATAATAAATAAGAAGACACTGAATTAAGAATTGAATATATGGAAATATTGAGGTAGATCCATAAATTTAGGATATGACCTGAATATAGTCATGTTGTGAAATGGCTTTCCTCTTTATTAGATCATGATAAATTAAAATATGGATAAGATTGAATTTTAAAGTGCTGTTCATGGTTATTTCATAGTGATTTATAATAAATAGATGGGCTGCATGGATTTTAATTTGGGATATAGATTAGAAGGATATGTTTGAATAAAATCATATAATGAATTGATTCTTATTCTAGCTTAATAAATATATCTTCTATAGATTTAAATTAGATTTTTTATTATGATTGCTTACATCTTTAACTATTACATGGTATTTTGTTACTTTTATTTTAAATATTTATTTATAGACTATGTTTCAATACTAAGAGGTACATATATGATTATGCCAATGGGTAACTCATATATGTACCCCATGATATCATTATGTCATGATTTAGTAGCAAAGTGTATTATGGGAGTGAACATGACTCATATTATTAAATTTGAGTTCTATAATGAAAACTTTGGCCAAATTAATGTTATATTTAATATTGTAATTTAACTATACTTCTAGTTTACATGTATTACTAATATCATTTAGATAGAGGAATGAATTCCATGGTCTATTTGATTATTGCATGTAATAGTGTTAGTATACACATGGGTTCCAGTTATTTCTTGATAATTGCACTATTCTTATTTTCCCCTCCATGAAGGGTAGGGACATTCTTAGAAGGGATATGTGTGGGAGACCATTGCTTTGTGGATGAATATAAAATACTTAGATGATGCTCTCCCTTTATCATCTAATTTGACCATATGGAATTAAACTCAAGCTTTGTGATGGTTCATGGAACTTTTTTATGTAGATCATTTTGTACTTTTGTACTTCATAATATTTATGTTTGAATCTGTACATCATTATAATTTATAATGTATGTATATATAGTATAATAGTGGCTTTAAACATAATTATTATTTATTAATAGATTATTTTGATAGTGCATAACTCATTTCATTATTATTATTGTACCCAATGAATAGTTTTTCAACTCATAGACTAGTTTATTTATTGATAACTAAATGGGTTGTTTTACCCATCGATTAATGTGACATTAGTATATAATTATTGAGAATAATTTAGTTTTCAATTTGTAAATGGTTGGATATAATTAATCTCAACATAAATGTTTTAATAAAAAACTTAGTATGTTTGTCAGTTAGCGCAATGGGGTGTTACATCAGTTTAATATATTAGACTAGGAATTCTTACATGATAATGGGTAGAGCAGCATTTGTATGATTATTTATATGAAATGTTATTTTATAAATATTCATTCATTTGTATTATTGTATTTTTGCTTATGTACAAGACTACTCAAGAAATTATTGATGGAAAGTTCCCTGGTTAGTAAAGCATCATATAATCTTGACAAAGTTGAAAACTAATTGGACACATGCAATGGAGGTCTAGTGGAAAGGAACATGAAATAAATACAAATTATAATATCTGGGTATACATATTATTATTTATAATAATCCTAATTCAATTTCCTAAGGGAACCTTGTACAAGGTATCTAAGACATTTTCCCTTAGAAATTAAGAAATTTATGGTCGACCCTAGTCTTGAAAACTTTCCCATGGATAGCTAAAACTTTCTCACACATGGTAAATACAAATTTTAGATAAATGATGAGGTATACATTGATATAATATTGGTATTTCATAATGTAATTTAGTCAATGAAAATTATGGTAGCATAAGTATGATTAGGCTAGGCATAAGGCCATGATAACAATGATCCCAAGGGAAAACAAGAGCATCTTGGAAGTGTCATGAGAATATATAAGAAGGTGAAAATACATAGTGAGTAATCCATAACCATATATCTTCACCCTTAACTAACACAAGTACGTGTGAAATATGTAGAACAAATGTTGATGATAGTGGAACCTAATCTAACTAGTCCCAATTCCCCAATTATAGCATATGCTTATGTATCTGAGTTTGATAAAATTATTGTAAGAGATTTAGATATCAATAATGTGGAGTTTAAATCTAACATTAAAGCTAAATCTATATAAGAAACTCTTGGATTATAATTTCAAAGTATCCTTTTGTATTAAGGATAACTAAATTTATCATTATCCTTTACCTTTCTAGTACAATTAAAACATATGGCTAACCTTGAAATGTTAGGTACACTAAATATAAGTAGTGGATAAAATACATACCTAACTCTAACTAATCAACCTCCTTTAGGACCCAATGTTTTAGGTGATCCTATTTCACTATTAGTTATGGGAGGTAGTACTAGTAGTGGTTCTCCTATAGGTGCAAAAGGGGAGGTGGCTTTAAAGGAATTGGTAAACCTCCATCATAATGTTTAGGAAGAATTATAAGACTAACACTATAGGGTCTACTACAACCCCCCAAAGTACCTATAATTTATAATGAGATGACACTTTATCTTCCTAAGTATTGAGGTGTTGATAATGCAGTCAAGTATGTTCATAAGAGTGAAATCATTTGGCAAGTATAGAGCATAATTTATACTAAATGAAAAGAAACTTAATTTTTCACTACCCTATTAGGTCATACACACAAATGGTATATAAATTTTGATCATCAACAATTTGTTGTAAACTATGAGTTATTTAAAACTACTTTTTTTCAAGAATTTGACATTCCCAAGTTTGATCAATAAAGTATTACTAATTTAAAATATATTCTCACTAAGAGTGTGTGTGAATATGATTCTCAATTCAAAACCCTTATTTCCAAGATATCATTTTAAAAAAATCAAATGAAATATAGCCAATGGTTTTTAGGAGGGTTATTACCTCCTTTTAGATGAGCCTTATTTCACAAGACCTTTATTGATCCACGTGAGGCATTAGAAGCTACCCTCTACACTAAAACTAAAAGAAGTATATAAATGGGAATAATTCCCTTTATAGAGTCCCAAATTGTGTTATGGCTTCTAAGTTGGATAATATTACAACAAAAAATATTCATGACACTCACATTGTTTTGCGTTATGTTGATTATGAAGTAGAAGATCATAATAGGAATAATTTTTTCATGAAGGAATATTTATACTATGTTAAAATACTTTTTTTAAATATATACGTAAGACCATGGTGTATGAATTTTTCCTTTGATTTATCATACCACCCAAGACAAAGTGTCACTATATTTTAAGATATGTGATTCATAAACCCATGATACTAATTACTTTTGGGTCATCAACGAGATTCATGAAGCATGTGCATGAGGTACTCAGTAAGATTTTATAATTAACACATAATAAACTAGTGGTAATATATCTTTTAGGTCAAGGATACAAAAATGAATGAGGAGTTGGTTTCTTTGCACCCATGACATGTTATAAGTGTGGATCTCCTTAACACTACTAGCATAATTTCACTTTATATCTTATTTATGAATTTTATAAAAATGAGCATAGAATAGAATAATACTTGAATTTTATGTTATTATTACCAAATAACATAATGAGAATGGAATTGGATTGATATGTGCTGAAAAAAATCCAACTTTTTAGTGGAAATTGCATCCTAATACTCCACTAGATGGACTAAAGGTCAATATAAATACTTGAATTAGAGTTCATTCTAAACTTGGTGTTTTAAATCCATATGCTAAAAAGATTAAACATGAAAAACCTCATGCACAAACTATATATATGCCAAATATTAGAAATAGGTTATACATGATACAATGAATTTGGTACAGGTGCTGCATGGAGAAATTGAGCTCTTGAAAGACAAGAATGTTACCATGCATATCAATATGTAAAAATTTATGGTACCCAAAAACTCAGGACATGATGAATTTCATGAGCTATGCAAGTTACTCCTTAGTGAATACATTATACCCATACTGAAGAATTTGTTATGACAACAAATGAAAAACTATTTGAAGAATCATCAGTTAAACCATTTGTGTAGACAAAAGACTCATGTCCAACCAAATGTATAATGTGATAAATAGGTACTTGTAAATTCATTCATTAATGGTTGGATGATCCATTATACATTGGTGGACACTAGTATGGAGGTTAATGTTTTAACAAAGGATGCCCTTAAAAAAATAGGGCACCCCACTTTGAAACCTTCCCAACATGTTTATCTATGAACAATAAGATTCTCACACTTCTTATAATAACTAATAAATATTACATAGTTAACATCTTGGGTTTAATTTTTATGTGTGACTTTAAAGTGATCAATCTTATTAAAGCTGATAACTTTCCTACTCTCTTGGGTATATATTGGTGCTATGATATTAATGTTTTACTTAAATTTCAAGAAGTGTTATATCAACTTTGAGAATGACACTTAGTACATGGTCCTCCATATAAATAACAAACAAGGGCCTCCCTTGTGGGAAACCATAAATGTTGGTGAAGATATAAACACTATTTATAACATCACTACCCAATGAAATGAACATGTGGATCCTACTCCTAATAGAATATTACAATGGGAAGGTGCACAATCTATTTTAGACACTACAAGCATTACTTGTAAACTAATGGGATAAAATAATATGTGATCTTACAAGGTGTGTTTTTGGTGTCCTTGATATCCACCTAAGTTTCCTCCCCAAGTTAGCTTAAATCCACAAAAATGTTCACATCATTAGTATGCCATCCTTAAGATTGCAACATGCACCTTGATTCCATGGTCAAATTGAAGTTAGGGATTGTTTACAATAATTATAATATTAATATGTTAATGAAAGTGTATATTTGTGCCTACTCAACTTTGTGTTTCAAAAAATAACTACACAATGGTGGGTCTACTCATTGGTACCAATTACAGACATGGGAACAAGTATGTGCCACTATGAACTATTGCTTCCACCATGATAAACATGTTCATACCACCTTGAGTTATGATGGTGTTGATTCTTTATAAAAACATATAAAAAACTATGAAATCATTTGGAGCACTAAGGAAATATTTTTACCAAAATCCTTATGGAATCTTGTATTTTATGATAATCTATACACTTGATTGAGGGTGTGGGACATCTATCAAGAAAACCATAAAGGAAAAAAATACCTGACATCATATCACATGTGGTATGATTTCAACATTTTCATTTTCTTTCTCCATGGGTTTATTTATTGTTGTCCTTGGAAAACATCCATTAGGTGGTAGTAGGAGATCATGCACTAATTGAATACTGCATACTTCACATGAATGACATACCTAAGTAGGAATTTAGACATATTTTAAGAACTTGATACTCCTACCTTGGATCTATTAGGAGTCTAAATATTAATATGAATATGTATATCAGGAAAAAATAGGGAAGGGATAGCAAAAGGTTATGTATCAGGATGAGGGTAACTATTTTGATTCACCAAAACCAAAATTTCACCACTTAAATCTATATAAATATTATGGGGCATGTGATGTCTAAGATATTATGTATTCCAAGCAAAAAATAATTTTCACCACTCAAAATAGTTAAACATAATATTAGGATGGAGGATGCACTTAAAATAGCCACTGTGGGCAATTATTGGTCTGATATTGTGTTAACCAAAAAAATTGAACTCTTACAAGAATATCAAGACATTTTCCCAAGAAACTACATAAAAAAGAAGGGAGTTCATATATTGTTGGGTAAGATGCATATAAATTTGGTTTAATGTGCTCAATTAGTGAGGAAATGATTGGATTAGATGAACCCTAATATATGTGCTAGAGTTAAATAAGAAATTGATAGTATGTTACCTGTATAAGTATTAATCCCATAGATAAATCTGAGTGCGTTAGTCCTATGGTGATCATCATCAATAAATATGGTCAAATTCACATGTGCATGGATTATAGACAACTCAATGATGTGTGGTGTCACTAATCCTTTCCCAATACCATTCACAGAGGAGATTTTGGATGGTTTTGCTTGATGTGAGACCTACACTTTTACTAATGGATTTTTTTAGCTATCACCAAGTACAAATTATTGAGGAAGATAAGGAAAAAATAACATTTACAGCTAAATGGGGTTCTTTTGCATATAATTTTATGTTTTTTCGGATTAAGGAATGTACCTATAGTGTTATCACACATTGTGATGGAAGCCTTCAAGGATTTCATCCATAATTTACTTTAGGTGTACCTTGATGATTGGATTGCATATGGTTTATTACATGACCACTATGATAATTTACACATCATGTTTTAGTTTGAGCACTACCATCAACTTCAAATATCCTTAAATCTTAAAAAGTGTATCTTTTCCATGTCATTTGAAATCTTATTAAGACACATCATTTATCAAGATGGATTACTAGTGAATCAAGACAATATTATAGTATTTTTATAACTTCCTCCTCCAACCACTCAATGCAAGATTCGTTTCCTTCTTTGGCTACACGGGATAATATCATAATTTCATTTGGGGTTTTGCTAATATAGTAGCTCTAATGGAATAATTTTTAAAATAGAATGGCCTATTCCTATTGACTATTACACACTAGTAATCATTTGAGGCTCTGAAAGAAAAAATGGTGACTGTACCCATTCTCCAATTCTCATACTAGGCATAACCATTGCATGTTGATGTTGATGTTTTGGGTATGGAAGTGGCACCATAATTTCATAACCTCAAGTTATAAATCTCTATAGGATCTCAGAAATAGAGTAATATCTTCTCAAGTGGGAGATCTTGAATAATGGTAGATGATGGAAGAAGAGTGGTTGATAATTTTAGTGGATAGAATTTTATTTTGTGGAAGATGCAGATGATTGACTATCTATATCAAAAGGACCTCTATCTACCATTTGATGGAAAGGAAAAAGGATAGGGAAAGAGAATAGATGAAGAATAGAATGTCTTGGATAGAAAATATTTGCGAGCCATAAGGCTTTTCTTGGGAAGAAGTGTTACCTCTAATATATCTAAAGAAAAGACTACAAAATAACTTATGACCACCTTATGTAAGTTGTATGAGATGCCTTCAATATCAAACAAGGTATATCTAATGAAGAGGTTATTCAACCTAAAAATGAATGAAAAATCAAATGTAGCTAAACATCTGAATGATTACAATACTATTACAAATTAGTTGACTTCTTGAAAAATGAAACCTAGATGAAGTCAAGGTCTTATTTTTACTAAGTTCCCTACCTAAATCTTGGAATAATCTTGTGATGGCTATGAGTAAAATCATTTCTAGGAGCACTACTCTTAAAATGGAAGATGTTGTTAGTGTCATAATCTCTAAAGAAATGAGAAGGAAGACATCTGGTGAGACTTCAACAAGCAATGGACTAAATTTTGAATCTAGATGGAGACAAAATAATATATAGAGGAGCAAGATCCATGAATCGAAGGGAAGATATTTATCTTCTAAACATAGATCCAAGTCAAAATGTAGAAGCATTGTATACTATAAATTTGGAAAGTTTGGGCATATGAGAAAGTAGTGTTGGGCTCTTAAAAAGTGTCAAGCATGAAATATACTAAGAGGGGCGGGTGAATTAGTATATTATATATTTTTTACTTAATAAGATTTATTTTCTATAACCACTTAATCACACATTTAAGAAATGCAATAAAATTGAAACAATAACATGTACTACATGAGAGAGAGAGAGAGAGATGAGAGAGAGAGAGAGAGAGAGAGAGAGAGAGAGAGAGAGAGAGAGAGAGAGAGAGAGAGAGAGAGAGGAGAGAGAGAGAGAGAGAGAGAGAGAGAGAGAGAGAGACCGTATTTTTACATGGAAACCCAAAGTGGTAGAAACCATGGAGAACAATCTCAAGTAATTGAATGAGCACCAACTCAAACTATAAAATTTTCAAGCACCAACTTGTAAGAACACCAACCCCTTTTTCAAGCACCAACACAACAATTATTTGTGAGAACCAACCCACAGGAGCACCAACCCATTAAAAATTATTTATGAGCACTAACCTATAGGAGCACCAACCCCTCTTGTGTATAAAATACAACTATCTATCAATGTTTTTTACTTAAACAAATGATGAAAACTCTATAATATCTCTTAGTTTTCTCTCCTCTTTTCTTATATAAAACAATTAAAAAACCCATGCACTCACTTGCATATTACAAATGGCCTCTCAAGACTTTAATTATAGCTTTCCAAATGACCTTTGGCATTAAACCTTTGTGACCATTCAATCCTCATGGAAAATGGCACCGAAAATTTTATATCCCTTCATATCCTTGCATTTGAAAAGTGACATGGTGACCCTTCATAAGCAAACTCATCCTTTCCTCTTTTCTCTTTATCTTGGTGACTTTTCATATTCCTCAAAGTGCCCCTTCATGGAAAATTGCACCAAACCCTCTTTTGTCTTCACATGGTGACTCTTGGAATTCCTCAAGATGACTCTTCATAAGAAAATGTATCCCATTCCTATTTTTTATTTACCCCATGACTCTTTTACTTCTCCATGGGCCCTCTTTTGACTTATATGAAACCAAAAATATATTCATTAATATTAACACACATTAGCTAAGATGTGAATACTAAAGATTTCATTAAATGCAATGGGGCCTTTATCACCAATGCTATAACTCTGACATCAATGAACATATTTCTAACAATATCCCCCTTTGTCATTGATGGCAACCTCAAACTAAAACTGCCACATCCTAAAACCTACACATATTACCATCTAAAAAACATACAGTAACTTCCCCTTACTGTAGTAACCTATACCTAATCCATGTACCTATTTTTGTACCTATACGTATTTTTGTTCTTCTCCCCCTTTGACATTAATGTAAAAGGGCCTATCCTTAGAGCTAACACTTATCCCTCCCTCAACTGATGTTGATCCTCAATGGTAGGAAGTAAAATAAATTACTCCCAACTTCTCTCGTAGACACTCAAATGTTTCTTTTGGTAGTGTCTTTGTGAAAATATCTACAATTTGCTCTGTAGTAATGATATATTCCATCTTAACCTATTGATCTAAAACCTTCTCTCTCAAGAAGTGATATCTAATAAGAATATGTTTTGTTCTTAAATGCATCATTAGATTCTTAGAAATATTAATAACACTTATGTTGTCACAAAAAATAGAAATAGGTTCATCATATTTTACCTTGATATCTTCCAAAGTTTGGTTCATCCAAAGCACTTGAGTACAATACAATACCACTGGAATATTTTTTTTTTTAACTGTAGAAAGTGATATTGAATTCTACTTTTTGCTTAGCCATGATACTAAGCTATCACTGAAGAAGAAAACTCCTCCACTTGTACTCCTTTTATCATCTAAGAAAACTACCCAATCTAAATTTGTATAAGAAACCAAAGTGAAATCTTTGCCTATGGGATACCATAATCCATAATCCAATGTCCCCTTGATATATCTAAATATTCTCTTTACTAACTAAACATGACTATCTTTTGGAGCTGACTGATATCTTGCAACCATACCTACTGCATGCATAATGTCTTTCTTTGATGTTATCAAATATAAAAGACTACCAATCATAGATCTATACAAAGATTGATCTACAATAGGTGAATATTCATCATTGATCACCTTATTTCATGCACTCATTAGTGTGCCAACTAATGCACAATCCTCAAACCCAAATTTCTTCAATATTTCTTTAACATATTTACTTTGAGATATGAAAATTCCTTTATCTAACTAAAATATTTGCAACCCTAAGAAAAATGACAAATCTCTAAGCATGGATATCTCAAATTCTTTTTGCATAATATAAAAAAAAATTGTCATATTTTCAATGTTTCCTCCAAAAATGATGTCATCAACATATACCACAACAATCAATTGATGTTCATCTTCTATTTTGATGTAGATATTATTGTCAGTAAATCCTCTCTTAAAACCTTATTCATGTAGGTACTTATCAAGTCTTACATACCAAGATCTGAGAAATTATTTCAATCCATACAATGCTTTCTTCAATTTACATACATGGCTATTAACATTTGAGAGAATAAATCCCGTAGGCTGCTCAATGTAGACCCCTTTTTATAGATTCCCCTTTAGGAAGGTAGATTTAACATCCATCTAAAACACTTTGAAAATTTTAAACACTACATATGCAAGAAACATTCTAGTAGCCTCTAGCCTTACCACTAGTATAAAAGTTTATTCAAAACCTATTCCCTCAATTTGAGCATATCCTTTATATATTAATCTTGATTTATTCCTAGTCACTTCTCCACTTTCATTCAACTTATTTCTATAAACCCATTTTGTTCCTATCACATTATGATCTTTTGGTCTAGGCACTAATTCCCAATTATCATTCTTTTCTATTTGATTTAATTCTTCATCCATTGCCTTAACTCAATGCTTATCATGTCTAGCTTTTGAAAAATTTCTAGGCTGAATTTTCAATAACAAAGAGAAATTAACTTGCTCATATTCACTTACCATCATTTTTTTGGTGAAAATTTCTTCATTTATGTCCCTAATGATGTCACTTTCATTATGATTTCTATGGACATATTTGGATGGGGTTTTGGTATAATTTTTCTCCTTGTCATCTTCATCTGATTCTTCAAAATCTTCCTCTTCAATGATTTCAAGAATGTCTACTGGATCACTGATTTTTTGTGTTCCAACTTCTCCTATCCTGAATCTTGTAGTTTCAACTATTTTCTTGGTTATTTTATTATAATATTTATAAGCTTTAGTTCTTCAAGAATAACCAATAAATATACCTTCATATGCTCTAGATTAAAAATTACCTAATTTTTTATTGGTTCTCTTTATGAAGCATCTACTGCCAAAATTTCTAAAATAATCAACTATAGCTAGTTTGTCTTTCTATAGATCGTAAAGAATCTTGTCACTATTGAATCTTAATAATGTTCTATTCTATATATGTACTACTATACCAACTATCTCTCTCTAATATTTATCTAGTATCTTGGATTCATTTAGCATTGTCCTCACCATCTCTTGAACTATTCTATTTCTCTACTTAACTACTCCATTTTGATGTGGATTTATAGCTATTAAATAATGTCTCTTTATTCCATGATCTTCAAAATACTCAATAAAATGATTTTACATGAATTTTCATCCTCAATCTGATCTTAGGCACTTAATCTTTAAACCATTTTCATTCTCAACTAATGCTTTGAATGCTTTGAAATGTCTGAAAGCTTTTGATTTTTTATTTAAAAACATTACTCAAGTCATACATGAGAAATAATCAACAAGTAACATGAAATATTTCTCACCTTGATTACTTTGATTTCTCACATGCCCACACAAATTAGTGTGAAAAATCTCTAACATATGAGTGGTCGAGTATTCTTTTGTTTTGAACCATCTTCTAGCCTGCTTCCCATACTGACAAGGTTCACAAAGCATGTTGGATGGCTTTGTAATTTTTGGAAGATTTTTGACTGCTTGCTTCTTATTAATGTTGACAATATTGTGAAAATTTATGAGTCCCATTCTCCTATACCATATCCAAATTTCTTAAATTTAACTCAAATAATATCTTTGACCTTTGATGTCTGATAACATATACAAATTATTATCTATTCTCTAAGCATTTGTAACCAACACATCTAAATCTTTTCTCCTAATTTCAAAACCTTCTACATAAAACTTTAGTGCATGCCCCTAATCACACATTTGAATTACACTTAAAATATAATGCTTAAGACCTTCTACATACAAAACATTTTTAGTTTTAGTTTTACCATTATCCAAACATAGTGTACTTTTTTTGGCAATTTTGGTAGTAGTATTATCTCCAAATTTCACTATGCTACCATTGATCTTCTTCAAGGTTATGAACTTGATCTTGTCTCTTATCATGTGCCTCAAATTCCACTATCAATGAACCATGGCTTTTCTTCATTTCTTGCATGTAAAGTTGTCTAGACCAACATAGACTTTTTAGGTTGTTTCTTCTGCCTTGAACCTATCTAAACTTTCTTCTTGATGAATGGAGCCTTGAAAATCTAGTCCTTGACTGAATCAAACATGCTTCTATAATACCAGTATTTATGTCTAAAGTTATAGAACTTGTAAAATATTATGGCCTTTTCATTAAATCTTGATAGATGAGCAAAAGATTTATGGCGTGTGCTTGACTCTATATGAATTTCCTTCTCCTTATTTCTAAAATTGTTAGTCCTTTTTTGACATTCTATTTTCTTATGACCATATCCATTATAATAAAAATTGTAATGATAACAATAGGACCTATTTATATATTTCTAACCTGATTTCCTTATGTAGCTTTATTCTTTCTTGCCTTCTCTGTTTGAGATGTCCTCTATATTTTTAACTTCTTCCCTTTTATTTCCTCTTTTGTAAGAGCTCTAGCATAGATTTATCCTTTTTCTATGTTAACCTTATCTATAAAAGTAGTGACCTCCTCTTTATCTTTTTTAAATCCAATACCTATCTTATCTATTATCAATCTTTGACTTTATAATATCTTATTCAACATATTAGTGTTATTCTCAAATTTTTAATTATTGATTGTTATATCATTGATTGCTTTATTTATTTTCTCGAGATCTACTTTTAAAGAAGCAATTTCAATAACATACCTTTCACATTCTTCACTTACTTTTTACAACTATGTCGTTAGATATTTTTCATTTTTCTTGGTTTATTTGAAGTGTGTTTATAGATCTTCAATTATTTCGTTTGACTCCTTTTAATTTTTCTTGATCTAGAGCTTCAATATTTAATTCTTCTTCTCAAGAGCTTTTAACTCTTCTAAGGAAAAAATGAGTTCTCCTTCTAGATTCACTTCGGATTCATCTTGTTCTTCTTTTTGATCATCTATGATTTTTTTATGGAGGCATCTTCATGTATGGCCATGAATAAAATCTCTTCTTCTTTTGAATCACTAACTCCACTATCTTCGGTTAAGCCAGGATATTTAGAATATAAACTCTTCTTTTCAAATCCCTTCTTGAATTTTCCTTTGAAATTATTCTTGTATGTAGACTTTCCTTCTTCATTATCACCATTACCCTTATCTAGACACTTAGCTATAAAATGTCTAATCTTTCTAAAATTAAAATATTTAAAAGGTAATTTTTCTTGATATTTACCTACCCTTTTTTTTATTACAAATGAGTAGATATTTGTTGTCATCTTCATTGCTAGAACTATCACTTAATTCTTAAACATTAGCATTCTCTTTTTTTGATGTCTTGAAAGTAACTTCTCTCTTTGAGGGTTTCTCTTGTCTGGTCTACATCTCACATGCCGTAAGAATACCATGTAGCTCATCCATCTTTAGCTTGGCTAAATTCTTCATCTCTTCAATTTCTAAAACTTTTGCATCATATCTCAATGGTAGAGATCTCAAAAAAATTTATACCATAATTGATTCTTCTACCTTTTCTCCAAGACCTTGAATCTGATTAGCTATTTGATCAACCTGCAAAATATAACTTTCTATATTTTCTTCTTCTTCCATCTCCAAACTCTCAAACTATCTTCTGAAAGTTTGAAGCTTAGCTTGATGGACCTTTCCATCACCTTTGTAAATATCCTCAAATTTTACCAAATTTTATGAGAAGATTTACATTACATAACTTTAAAAAATTATAATTCACATAAACCACATAAAATAGCATTTAAATCTTTAGCATTATTTTCACTTGCCTTATTTTCAACTAGAGTAGTTAAAAGTATTTGTGGCTCTTCATATTCCTCCACCACTACTTGCCATATGTCAAATCCAAGGGCCATAAAATAATTCCTCATCCTTATGCTCCAAAAAGCATAATTTTTCCTATCGAACAAAGGTACTTATTTTTATAAAAAACTTCATATGATCCAACCATCATCCTTTCCTCGATCTACGTTCAAGATGTAAAATTTTTTCAAAAGGAACCTACTTGATACCAATTGTTAAGCATACAATATATTGAGAGGGGAGTGAACCAGTATATTATATATCTTTTAATTAATATGATTTATTTTATGTAACCACTTAATCACACATTTAATATATGCAATAAAACTAAAATAATAACATACACCACACGAGAGAGAGAGAGAGAGAGAGAGAGAGAGAGAGAGAGAGAGAGAGAGAGAGACTATATTTTTACATGGAAACCCAAAGTGGGAAAAACATGGAAATCAATTTCAAGTATATGAATGAGCACCAACTCAAATTAAAAAATTTGTAAGCACCAACTTGTAAGAGCACCAACTCCTGTGTCTATAACCAACACAAAAACTATTTGTGAGCACTAATCCACAAGAGCACCAACCTATCTTGTGTATAAAATACAACTATCTCTCAATGTTGCTTACTCAATAAATGATAGAACTCTACAATATCTCCTACTTTCTCTCCTCTTTTCTTATATAAAATAAATAAAAAACCATGCACTCAATTTCATATTAAAAATAGCTTCTCAAGCCTTTATTTATAGATTTCCAAATTACCTTTGGCATTCACCCTTTGTGACCCTTCAATCCTCATGGAAAATAGTGACAAATATGCATGACCCTTCATATCCTTGCATTTGAAAAGTCACATGGTAACCCTTCATAAGAAAATGCATCCTTTCCTCTTTTTTCTGTATCTTGGTGAATTTTTGTATTCCTCAAAGTGTCCCTTCATGGAAAAATGAACCATACCCTCTTTTGTTATCACATGGTAACTCTTTGAATTCCTCAAGATGACTCTTCATGAGAAAATGTGTCTCATTCCTCTTTTGTCTTGCCCCATAACTTTTTGATTTCTCCATGGTCCCTCTTTTGACTTATATGCAACCAAAGATATATTCATTAATATTAAATAAGTATTAACACACATTAGCTAAGATATGAATATTAAATACACCATTAAATGTAATGGGGCCTTTATCACCAATGCTAGACCTTTGACATGAATGGAAATATTTCCAATAAAAAGAATCATAAGGAGAAACAAAATAATGATAATAAATAGGAGGAAAATAATGCCTCAAGTGATACTACTACTGTGTATCAAGATGCTTTAGTTTTGTCATATGATACAAAGGTTAAGTCATGGGTTATTCACTTGATGGAATCTTTTCATGCTACTTTCAATTCCAAGTGTTTTACAACCTATGTAAGTGGAAATTTTATCCAAGTTTTCTTGGGAGACAATGAACCCTATGATATTGTTGGTAAAGGGTTAGTAAAGATCAAGCTATAGAATGAAAATGAATGGATACTCAAAGAAGTAAGACATGTGCCAAGTCTTAACAAAAATCTTATTTCTTCAAATCAATTGGTAAAATATGGATGTACTATTACTTTTAATGTATAATTATAGAAGGTAACAAAAGGTAATCTTGTTATAGCCAGAGGTAAAAAGGAAAGCACACTATATTTTAGTAATTGCATTATTAATTCTAATACTGCATTAGTTTCTACTTCTAATCTAGAAACTAATATATGACATTCAAGATTGGGTCATATGAGTTAGAAAGTTATGATAGTTTTACATAAGAAAAGGAAGTTATCAGAATTAAAGTATATTAATTTAGATTTATGTGAACATTTCATTTTTGGTAAACAAAATAAAGTTTCTTTTTCAAAGGTTTGGCCTAAAATAAAATAAAATAAATTAGAATTAATACATTCTAATGTTTGGAGACCATCCCCTATATAATAATTGAGAGGATCAAAGTATTATGTTACATTTTTAGATATAAGTCTGATGTATTTAGAATCTTTAAAATTTGGAGAGCCCTTACAGAAAATGAGTCAGGCATGAAGGTAAAATTGTTAAGATCTAACAATGGAGGTGAATACACCTCAAAAGAATTTTGGAACTATTGTGCATAAGAAGGAATCCAAAAAGAAGTAAAAATGCCTCAGACTCCTCAATAGAATGGGGTAAGTGAGATAATAAATCAAACAATTATAGACAGAGCTGGAAGCATGAGACTCCATGCTAGTTTCCCCCCTACTTTTTGGATAGATGCAATTCATACTGATATTTATTTTATTAACAAGGGACTGTCTAGTGATTTAGATGGTGAGAGTCTCAAATAATCTTGGATAGGTAAAACCATTTATTACTCTCATTTAAAAGTTTTTGGCTATGAAATATTTATGCAAATCGATAAAGAAAATAGAAATAAGTTGGATGCTAAATCGATGAGATGTACTTTCATTGGATATGGTGATAGCTCATTTGGTTATCATTTCTAATGTTTAGATGATAGAAATATTGTGAGATCACATCATGTGATCTTTAATGTAAGTGTGATGTATAGGGACTAAAGTATAGAAAAGAAAGTGGAAATTCCACTTGGTAAATAAAATCTTGTCATACCTCTAAGTGTATTTGGAGAAAGAAAAGAGAAATTATATAATACTCTAGTTACCTCTATAGAATTAGAGAATGGGAACAGGGTCATTAATGATCCAATAGAATCTTATGATAATATTGGGCCAAAAGAAGCTCAAAGTGAACCAGCCATACCTGTGGTAAGGAGGTCAACAAGAGTAAGTAAACCTCCTAATAGATATTATCCATCTTTATTTTATTTCTTACTAACTGCTAGTGGGGAATCTAAATCATTTGTAGAATCTAAGTAGGACAAATATTGTGTGCAATGATAAAAGGGCATCAAACTAGAATTGGATGCCTTGACACACAATAAAACATTGGAATTGGTGGATTTGCCACCTGATAAGAAAGCACTACAAAATAAATAGGTTTTGCATTTAAAATAAAAGATGAGAGTGGGTATAAAACATACAAAGCAAGGCTTATGTTAAGGGCTTTGTACAAAAGGCTGGAATTGACTACTTAGAGGTATTTTTTCCTGTTGTCAAAATTACCTCAATAAGAACTATATTAAGTATTATTGCTTCTAATGATCTTCACTTAGAACAAATATATGTGAAGATAACATTATTACATTGATATTTGGAAGAAGAAAGATACTAAATCAACCAAAAGGTTTTGATGTAAAGGGTAAGGAAAGAAAGGTTTGTTAACTACTAAAAAGTTTATTTGGTTTGAACAGGCACCTAGGCAATGGTACCTAAGGCTTGATACTTTCATGTTGGAGCATGGATACACTCATACTCATAGTGATCATTGTATTTATAGTAAGAAATTTTAAAATGGTGAATTCATTATTCTTTTACTTTATGTTGATGACATGTTGTTGTATGGAGCTAACATGTAGAGAATAAGTGAATTGAAGAAATTGTTTTCTTTAGAGTTTACCATGAAGGATCTTGGATTATCCAAGAAAATTATTAGAATGGGAATTGAAAGAGATAGATTGAGTAATAAACTAACTTTAACTCAATATAAATATATTGAAAAGGTGTTACTAAGATTTGGTATGTAGAACTATAAATTTATTTCTACGCCTTTAGTTGGCCTCTTCAAGTTGAGTAAGACACAATCTCCTAAGTCACAAGAGGAGAAATATTTTATAGAAAAGGTGCCATATGCTTTAAATATGGGAATTTTAATGTATGATATTATTTTCACTCATCCATACAAATCCTAAGTAGTGGGAGTAGTGAGTAGGTTCATGAGTAACCTTGGTAAGCAACACTAGTTAGTAGTTTAGTGGATTTTAAAATATTTGTGTGGAGCCTCTAGTATGTATTTATGTTTTGAAGGTTCTAATAGTGGGTCGTAAGGTTTTATGGATAGTGACATGGTAGGTGATTTGGATGGTATAAGGTCTACCACTAGCTATATTTTCATAGTGGAATAACTAGATCTCATGGGTTTCTAAGCTATAGAAAGTTGTTGCACTTTCTACCACTAAGGCTAAATACATTACTTGCACTGAAGCAAGTAAAGACTTGTTATGGTTAAGGAAATTTTTGGAGGAGTTGGGAGTGAAGAAAGATGGATACACTTTGTATTCTAATAGTAAAAGTGTAATTCACCTTGTTAAAAAATACACTTTTCATAGTAGGACAAAGCATATAGATATTTTTTAACACTTCATACATATAGTTCTGGAAAGTGGGTAGTTTAAGCTTGAGAAGATTCACTCAGAGGAGAATCCAGTAGATATGATTACTAAGGTAATTTCAGTACTGAAGTTGAGGACACACTCAAATTCTATGGGACTTCAAGCATGAGCTCAAAGAAGAAGAAATTAGTAGTTCTAAGTTTAAGTGCGAGGTTGCAGCAGTTGGTCTTGTGGCCTTATGTCTCCAAGTGGGAGATTATTGGAAATGTGGAAACATAATGATTCATCTTATTGAAAAGACTTAAACCTATAGTTACTATGGATATCTTATAGAATAAACCTATAGTTACTATGGGTATCCTATAGAAGAAACTATAGTTGTTATGGGTAGCCAATAGAAGAAACCTGTAGTTGTCATGGGCAACCTATAGATGAAACTTGTAGTGGCTATGAGAAACCTATAGGTGAAGACTATAGTTGATATAGAAGCCTATAGATGAAACCTATAGTGGTTATGAGTAATCTATAGGTGAAAACATATAGTTGTTGTGGGAAACCTATAAATGAAGCCTAGAGTTGCTACAGGCAACTTAAAAATAGAAATCTTAAAACTTGATTGGTGCTATGGGATTTTATATATAAGTTCTATTATAAATTGACAAGAATAGGTTAATGTCAAATTTTAGTTCTAATGTTGTGGATCAATATAAGAACTGTGTGTTCATGGTTACATTGGTTGTGGATTTATGTTGGTAGGGTCATGAAGTGTATTTTTAATGATTCTCTTGTGGGCATTGATTGAATGTAGGAGAAACCTAAGGATGGTCTGATGATGATTTGTCAACAAACCATGCATCACTGTCATAGCCATATGACTATTTAAATTAGTTTATTTTATTAATATCTGTAAAATATTGTAACCATAGGAAGTTATAATAGATTTATACTTATTATGCAAGGAAGTTGTAACAAATTATAAAAGAAGGAAGTTGTAAGAGATTGTAACTACAGGAAGTTAGAATAGATTTTGTACTTCCTTATTTTTAGTGATCATCCCTTTAAAAGTGAAAAAATAGGTAGAATAATTATGTAGATGTGATTTGTAGACAAAAATGAATGGAGATGAGTAGTAATTAAAAAAAGGAGAAAATTCTCTTTAGACAAAGGTGTTACCAGAGTGTTATGATATAGAGATTGAGGGGCAGAAAGTGTTAGGCACTTTTATAAATTATTTTAGAATTTTTTATAGAAGAATTGTTGAGTTTCTTGGTGGATGTAGCCCAACATTTAGGTGAACCACGTTAAATACTATGTCAATATTTTTTGTATGTTATTTTTCTAGCATCTCTTATTTTTATATTTTTTGCATGTATTTATTAATCCATAATTATTTATTTAAATTGAAAGAACATGTTTAGATTAGTTTTAATCTATGGGTTATAAAGTATTTTGATATAGAAAATATAATCAATTGCCCAAATCAAAATAAACTCAATTATTTTGATTTCGGCTATTGATTAATACTATATGTAATAAAATATTGAAACTTTATGTATTGTAACCCAATAATTAGTTTTATTTTCAAATAAGCATGACATTATTTGCATGCCTTTTATTAGGTTGGATTTAACACATTTGGTTTTCTCTTATATTAGGCACTTTACAATTTATCACTATTACCTTATTGACAAATGAATCTCACTAGATTAAGCCATGGAGGACCATGAACATATTTTGGTGTGGGGTAAAGTCTGAATATAGATAAACTAATTAATCTAAAACACATAAATAAAATGTTGGGAGAAGTTATGTATGATCAAAGAAAGTTTTTAAGACAAAGAGGAACACAAAAGGATGCATGTGACCCAAGAATGTGGGACAAATATGGAAAAGGAAACATCATTATAAAATGGTTAAAATGAAAAACGTAGTTCCCATGAATAAAAATGGTAATTTTGAATTTGTTTTTAAGTTGGTATGTATTATGAGAAAAGCAGAACAAATTTCAAAGGAAGGATTAGATGGGTTCATTTATTGATGAAGTATTGACATAAATGGAAAGCATGTTAATTAGATGTCATGGCATGTTGTTTTAAGTATTTATTTACAAAATGTTAGATGACAATATGGAGGAGTAGTTAATTTATAAATTTTATTATGTATAAAAGGCATAGGGGGTTCTCATTCTCATTTTTACTATTGAAAAATTTAAAGGATTATAGAGATTGAAAAATTATATACAAGCAATAGAGAAGGTGTCTTCATAAAATTTTAGTGGAAAAAATGAAATTGAAGTTGAGGTGAAGGTCATTAAAAGAAAGAGGAGTGAAAATGTGATCATATGAGTATGTGTGGGTGAATTTTTAGTTTCAAACACTATGTTATCAATTGAAAGAGGTATAATTAATAAAAGTAAAGTGTTTGAGTTTATAAAAGGCAAAAAAAATAAAAATAAATAAAAAAAACATTTGGAAAAATTAGTCTATCACGTGTTAACCTTAAGGTGCCCTGATTGGTGATATAGCCAAAGCACAAGTCAAGTAGGAGAAGATCCCATTACCAATAATCTATGAAGTAGAAGCATGTGAGGGTATAAAGAAAGGTATTCTTATTTTTATTCAAGAGGAGGGTTATAATGTACCCATTATTTCAAACCAAAAAATTCATAAGGAAATTTTGGAAAAGTTGACAAAAGAGACATATATCAAGCAAGTACTAGATATGGCATGCAAATGGAAGAAGTATAACACAACAACACCTTCACCCATTTTTTAATAGAATAAATATATTACCTTAGGATGGCCTTGCATTTATATGATTAGGAATCTAAGTTCTCCACTTGTCAAGTACTTAAATACAATCATCATCAATCTAGGAACGTGGGAAAATTACAATGAGACTACCAGATCTAATGCCAAAACATAGGGAATGAGGTCACCTATGATCTCATAGTTCATAATTAACTACAATATGTGGGCATAATTCAACTCTTCCAACTATCATATTTTTATAAACCTTATAAAGTGGTACAATTTCTAATTTCATGCATCCAGAAGGACTAAATTTACTTTGTAGGGTGACAAAAGAGGATTATCCCCCATTAAATAAATAAAGTAATAGGTTTACTATGTTTAAAGAGATGATATTAGTGTGGATCTTAATGATCAAGATGTTATTGATAATATGGTGATGGCACCGAAGTATAATAAGGAAGGCCATGCCATGCTCATTACAAGTCTTTCAAATCCCACCATTCAGATAGTTGTGCACTTGCAAATGACAAAATTAAGGGGCATAGATAGATGGAAGGAGGTGTATATGACCCACCTCTATGTCACAATTCAAATGTAAAAGGGGACTAAATATAATTAATACCAATATTTTATTGAGAATTGAAGAAGATGTATATAAGGCCCATCAACAGTGTAACTACAAGTTTCCATAGGGTACGATTTTAATATTTTTTATTTTTGATGAAATTGACATCTTGAAGTATTTTAGAAAAGATCTTAAGTGTTTTTACCCACCAGAACACAAGGCCCCTACTAAGAGGTTGAAATAAATTACATGTTTAGGCCCTATCATACAATCTTACAAAATGATTATGAATGTTTAGTTCAAGGGGATGAAATGATATTTTGAAAATGAGTGGCACATACATAGATTTTCCCACATAGATGTGTATCCAAACTAAGTTTACTATTAAATATAATTATTACCTTATGTGTATATGGATGGAGTGCAATGATAACATGTCACACTATCTCATGTTTTCCTATGTATTCAATACAAAAAATTTCATGGATTTTGTTGATCGCATTGGGAATGCACACTTGGTAAGTATTGATGTAGACAAGATTAACATTGAGGTTCACACTCTTTACAATTTATATGTTTATCTATGAAATCAAGTATACATATAATGGCACAAATGAGAGAGAACTGATATTTATCCTTTTAAAATAATTATGTAGGGGAAATATTTTTTGTTTACTATATGCTCAAGCCCAAGAATAAAAAATTGGGAAGTTGGGAGATAGAGAAAGAACCCATCCCTCTTCAATAATAAACACCAATATAAGGAAGGGCACAAAAAAAGGAAAAGAGGCAAATATATGAATCCACTAATTCTAGTAGGGCATAAGAGGAATAACCTAGAGTTGACACCAAATAACAAAGGTACACCTCATCACCAATGAAATACCAAGGGTTACTTAATAAACAAATAAAATATGGCATCATTGTCATCAAAAAATCCACTTTCTATTTGGGATGAGATATTTTGGTGCCCAAAATTATGATCTTTGAACCAATTGAAGAATCTATAGTAATGCAACCTAAAAAGAACTCATACTCAAGCTTAATAAATAAAAACTTACTTATAAGGATCCACAAATGAACATTGAGAGTCTAAAACATTTTGAGGCAAAGTAAGGAAAAGAGTAACCCCCAACATGGAGGACCAAGATTCCAACCCAAGAGACTAATGGTAAAAAGGTCCTAAACTTGTAGATCTAGAATGTGACCCTTATAAGGGAAAGGGGACTATTAAAGAATAAAATTAGATATAACAATAAAATTAGGTTAATGATGACCTTCCCACTTGCTCCCTATTCTATTAAGGAATCCTAGACAAGGAACTTTATATGTGGGATTATTTTCCTAAAAATGAATCCACCATTCAAACTTGGCATGAACTATATTTTTCTATAGACATATACAATGATAAAGGCCATTTTGATGTTCCTAAGGCTATCACATATTTAAAATTAGAGGAGGAAAACATTTTATAAGTTTTTTAGGTGGATCCCCTTAAATGTTTTGTAGCTCATATAGGCATGACCCTAATAAAATTAGTCTTAGAGGTTTGTAGGAAAAATATTTACCATAGCAATGATGTTGGCCAACTTCACCACAAACATCTCAAGGTCATCAAAATGTACTAGGAGGAATATGATAAAAGGAAATTAATTGAAGAGTAAACATAGGTGTGCAAGCACCAACATGATGTAATTAAGTCATCTCAATTAAGGACACTAGCCCTTTATCAAACAATCTTGAAGAGCAAGCCAAAACTTATTAATGGGATTCCTCTCAATGTCAAAACCATCAAAATACTAGAGACATTAGTGGACCTTATGCTCAAGAAATTAGATAACCAAGTGAACCCCAAACAAGAATAGTTGTGGGAAAAAAAAAAATTCATGGAATCCATAGACATATTCAAATGTTTTTAACTAAATCAGGGACCACTATTCCTATTTTTTATGGGGTTTTTGTAAACCTGGGGTGACCAAACAAAATTTTTGAAACATAACTTCAACCTGAAAAGAAACATTACCAACAATTGGTTGAGGATGTGTTAAATATCAAAGATAGTGCCTAATGTACCAAGTGTTTTAAGGCATGTAAGATTTGGAGAATTAAATAAGCAATCAGTGCTAAGATCAAAATTCTAGTTTTTCAACACCTTAAGGGAAAGGTTTGGAAAAAAAATTGTTGCTAGAGGACACACACAATGTTTCAAGTTATAAGCTTGAAATTTTGATGAATCAATTAGAATATTTACCAGTGTATCTTGACAAAATGAAGTGACTACGTAGTGAGATGGAAGTGATTACTTCCAATATTCAAATTACACTCACCCAATGAGATGAGACCAAATATCAAGTTCAACAAAGATTACTTGAATTTTTATAATCTGAGGAATATTAAACATAGTATGAGAAAAAATATCAGTTTAATGAGGGATTATGTTAAACCCTAAATTTTTTATTTATATATTATAATGGTTTTAGATCCATATCATGAAAAATCAAGGGTGAGATAATGGTACAAAGGACCTTATCATGGAAGAGAAAGCCATGAAAGAGAGGCATGGAAGAGAAAGGCATGAAGGACCTCAGAGTAGGAAAGTGAGTTAAACGAGACAAAGATATAGAGAATAAGGAGAAATAAAATGCATAGGACTAAGACGAAAATGCATGACTTGGACAAGGGCACAAGAAGTAGAGATGGATATGAAACAACTCATAGAAACATCTTGGGAGACTAGTAAAGCATGAATATAGCATTGATTCATGAGAAAATAGGAGTATGATCATGGATATCTAGCATAGAGAGAATATATAGGGACCATTAAGCCTGATTCAAAAGGCTTCTATTATAATGGCTCACCATGACTTCTTTTTTTAAATAGTCATTGGTTAGTCAGCATTATTATATTAATGATGTAACCTAAGGAGATGGGTTGGGTTATGTATAAATATCCCTTGGTAATGTTTATATAAGAGAGAGAGAGAGATAATACTAGATAAGAAATACTACTAAATTATATTTGTAATCTTCCATTAATCATTAGTAAGATATGGTGTATAATTGACTATAATTTTCAAATAAAATTAATTGAATCGTTATTTTTATTTACAAATTCTAAAGTATGTCAATCTATTAGTATGGTGCTAATTATAAGTATGTGGAATGTATAGAGTGAATAACATGGCTAACCATAATATGATGTTTGTAGTAATCATAAATAAATGTAACTAACCCAAGAACCAAAGTATAGATATATTGAAATTATCCACCACCATGTGGTAGGATTGATGGGAACTAGTCTTGGTTGTGAGTTTTGAGTGAGTGTGTGAGGTCACTATTCACATGATATGTCAATACATTAGCTCTTTCACGTCCTTGTTTACTTGGGAATGCAAATAATATTTAGTCAATCAAAACTAAGGATAAAAATGCCAACACATGATCTATATCATGCTGGTTACTATTGAGTTTATTTAATTACACATTTACTATGTACCTCATTGATAAATTTATCCAAACATAATACTTATTCCCTACATTCAATATGTTACATACATGTCTTAAGTGATCTACACACACACACACACACACACATATATGTATATGTATATGTATGTATATATATATATATATATATATATATATATATATGTATATATATGTGTGTGTGTATATATATATATATATACACACACACACACACATGTATATGTATATAATATGTATGTATATATATATATGTGTGTGTGTGTGTGTGTGTGTGTGTGTGTGTGCATATATATATATATACATATATATACATACATACATATACATATATATACATACATATATATATACATATATATACATTCATATATATATATATAGATATATATACATACATACATACATACATACATACATATATATATATATATATATATATATATACACACACACACACACACACACACACACACACACACTACTATTATGACATAGTATCCATATGATCAAATGATATTACATTATGTTATCTATATACATGACATGATGCAATTAACTCTTATTTTGAGATGAGTGACTTACATGATACATCCCTCATCCTAGGGGGGATTATAGTAGGATATTAATAAATAAATAAGTTTCCATGAATAAAAATCAAACCAATGTACAAATTCTAGATATTTAGATGGTTCATACATCAAATGGGTTAGATACATGGTAGATATTGACACATTTACATGGATTACAAGAGTATTTTCCAAGCATATCCATTCACTTTATAGACACTTGGCCACATATTCATACACACTTGGGTGCATATGCATGCAAATATGTACAATAGTTTACAAGAACAATATTATAGGTTTTCATACAAAATAACACAATATAGTTTAATAGTACATAATTACCCTTCTACTTAATACTTATTAGATATGTATTCATGATGGGGGAATGAACATTTCTTATTCTCTATTTATCATGTATTCTATTATACATTAAGAAAAACTACACAATCAAACATGCATTAGAGATGGGGGTATGAATATTGTTCAATCATTTATGATCATACTTATTTTTTTTTTACTAAAAGTGAACTTGAGTGAAACATTACAATTGAATATATATGACATTTGTAGTATTTTATTATTTTTATTTAATCAAACTTATCCTAATGGTTATCTCATCTACATATGTATAATTTTGACATTTTAAATTCACCATTATTTTAGTCATTATGTATGTTTAAGTTTATAAGGTCTTTATAACTATTGTCATCCATTAATTAGTGTCAATATGCCTAGTAAAGTCATATTGAGATCACATTAAAAAAATTCCTTAGTCTAAGAGGCTAATTGGAAAAGTTAAACATTTATTGTGCCCTCTTAGTATGTTTTAAGACTCTTTTATAACATTTAATGTATTTTTATCAAAACTAAGGTTCATTTTGCTCTAATATATCTCATGCATGAATGCCATAGAGAGTCTTAGTTAAGTTTTTGTCTTCATAACCACTTCTCGATTGACCCTTTCAAACTTCTAAAGCATGCTAAGGCATGGGTGAAGGAAATTAAAGGAAAATTGAAAGTTAATTAATAATGACACATATGTAGAGGTTGATAACAAGTTTCATGTCTTTAATCAAGGATTTGGATATTCCATAAATATATCTACAACATATTTGAAGATATTTTGGTACCCCAACATATGTGCAAGGATGTTTGGGAAATTTTCATGCATTTTCAAAGGCAAAAGATTATATTTTTATAGGTTTTCAAGTGGTTAAATTATTATGGATGGATTTATCAAATTCATAGATATTTATAAAAAATTATCTAGCTATTAGGGACTGAATAAATACTTTTAATATGCTAAGATAACTCAAATCTCTCTCAAAATTATTTTTTAAGCTTAAAATTACCCCTAAATCCAATGTGATATCTTAGTGGAGAGGTTTCATGGATCATAATGATTGATATTAATTTTTTAAAATTTTCTTTTTAGTTTTTAGTCTCAATAATAAGGTTGTAACTTGATGAACAATTGTTAATAAGCAAGATTAATTCAAAATCCTTCAAAACCCTATCTAGAGAGCATGAATACTGCAAATTTGAACTTTTGAAGTGGTAAGAATATTTATAAAAAATTTAAAAATATATTTATTTCCTCCATATGATATCAATAAATATTAAACCAAGTTAAAAGCATCAATAAAGGTGAGAATGCAACTTGCAGGTCAGAATGTGTAAGCATTACAAGGGTTTACCATGTTTGCAGTCAAGTGAAGGGGAAAATTCAATGGTTAAAGATATAATAATACTTAATGAGGAATTATAATAACTAAAATTATTAAAAATTAACTCAATTACCTTTTATATTCTCCTTTATTCTTGTAAAATGGACCTAGATTATTCACTATGCATGAACAATGAGCATCTATAAGGCTGCAAACTTGAAAATATGTTTTCAAAGTGTTTTTCTTAAAATAAACATAAATTTTAAATTATTAAAATATTTATATTGGGACCATAAATTCATTATGAATAAATAATTACCTCTTTATATCATTTATATCTCAAAACATAAAAAAATTACTAAATTGGCATGCTTGCTGCCCTAAGAGATCCTAGGTGCACAAAAAATAGCATAATTTGAGTGTTAGAACTCAAAAACCTATAATAATTGAAATAAATGTGGAGGAAATATTTAAAAACTTTTTTTTCTTGTATAATTTCCATATGTTACCTAGGGATAGATAAAAACTCAAAATTATAGACCTGCACATGCAAAAGTGTTGGAAACTAGTTCTCAGGAAGGTTAAAAGTGTTAGAACTCAAGTTCTTTTGATCAAAATTCATTGAAATTTTTTGTGTAGGTTATAAAATATTTTATAAATATAATAAATTTATTTAAAACATTTTTATTCCATTAATTAATTATTTATAACTCATAAGGTTTAGGTAAGTCTTGTTGAGAAGCCTAATTAGGCTATCATGGAGATTATCTTGAGAATGTCAATCCATTGAGTTTTCATGTAAGCTAATAGACCTTGATTTACACCAATAGGGGATTGATAAAATGGATAATTAATGAATATAAACATAAAATAAGGAACATACATAGGATCTATGCAGTGAAATGAAGAAGAGATATCTCTCAAGAGATTCTCAATAGTTAGTGGATCTCACACCTATAAATTTGAACTAAGTTATCTTCAAGATCGATGAATGAGAATCTTAAAAGTAGTTGATATTAGGTATATATTTCATGATATAAGTTTTACTTAGAGTTTTATAGGTCTTAAATCATGCTCATAAAACTTTTAATGCAAGATAAGAGGGTGAGCATAGTCATGAAGATCATCAAATGAGAAATGGAAATTATGTATTATCAATGCACCATCATTATTTCCATTTAATAGAAGACCTAAAAAACCTATATAAGCCTATAATATATTTATATGTGATTATGAGGAATTATGAGTAGTCAAAGGTAGTTTCAAGAAAGATTCAAGGTTGGAAGAAGTCTTCAAGCATCTCGATGAGACCATTTCTCCCCTCTATTCAAAAATCAAGGAGAAAAAGTCAAATCAATAACAAGATGTTTTAAAACTCCCCTCACAAGGTGGAGATTAATCATTCAATATTGGAAGATTTGGTTGAAGGCTAAGTCAATCTTGAAGGACCTAAATCTAAGGCTGAGAGTATCTAAAAAGAAATTAAAGACAATGAAGAAGTCTAAGAGACAACTCTCCTAAAAAATAGGTCAACTTTTATTGACTTTAAAAACTTAAAGTCTCAAACAAGGACTTATATGCCCCCCTCCCAACTTTTAGACCTTCAAAAAAGTGTTATTACATTAAATAATAGAATAACATGTCTATTGAATTCAAACTTCACTTATTTTTTAGATTTTAGCCTTAATGAGGGCAATGTCGACAATCTTGCATGCTTGTTCCCTCGCTAAAATATCCTTTCATTATATGTACTTGAAATTTATAAGTAATTTACATACCTATATTTAGTCGTGGCTCATCTCTACCAAATTTTAGACTTGTAAACACATTTTTGAGAAATAAATAATTTATTTTACCTTCTCATATGTTGTTTTATTATGTGAAACTGATGAATTGTTAATGTAACCTTGTGATAATTATAATTTATCCATAATTTGTGTCAAATTTTCTCCAAATTCTATTAAGAAACTTAATTTTTTATAAGTTTTAGTTTGTGTCTCTTAGTGTTTATGAAATTCATAGTTGTGATGAATACCATTTGAGCTTCCTAAGATAAGGGGTCATCTTTACAGGTATTTTTATAAGATGAATCTTTTATAGAAAAACATTTATGTTTGATATTCATTGGTGAATTATGAGTTGTATATATGTTAGTGCTCTTTGAGTTCATTTTGTGTTTATCGAAGAATGTTGAGGTATTTATTTTTTGTGTATCACCCCATAATTAGTCTTATAAGTATATGAAGTAGTTGCATCTCTCTCTTTTTATTTTCAAGTAGTTTAAGTGAGGATCAAGGTTATTAATCAATGGAAACAAAACTCTATGGAGGTTTACTTCCATTATAGGTCAACCATAATATAAAATTCATCTCATTGTGTCAATTGGGTGAGGAAGCTTGAAATCCTTCCCCAATAGTGAAACTTAAAGTGACAATAGTTTATAGCATACCTAGTGGGACTAGATTTCATAATATTATTAGATATTGGTGATGGTTTTATTAATTTAAAATAGATACATCACTCAAGTAATCATCATCTATAAACTTCACAAGCACACAAACATCCTAGTATTACATTAGTACAATTTTAATGCCAAAAATCATAACCAAATCAGCTACAATAAGTATTCCTTTTAATTTTATTAAAATACCTTTGAATTAAGTAAAAAGAAAGAGGTTATTGAAATCTAGGCCATACACTAAACATATATCTACCTCAATAAATCAAAACTTACCTCTAAACACCCTCTATCAAGTCTAAATTTTAGTATGGTTATCCCTAGAAACCAAGTTTTTTTTCTTTCTAATGGTAGTATCCCTTTCAATCTTTCCTAATAAAATGATATGCCCACATCATCATTAAAAAATGTACCTTTATTCATTTAATAAAATCAAACCATTCATGTAGAACACATTAAATATGTAGCTAACCTATGATTAGTGCATCTTGTAACCCAAGAAAATATAGCTATTAGATTACTTGTTGCATCCTTATAGGGAAAGGATGTAAAGTAGTATAATATCCTTCTCCTCAGTTACATTACAAAATGGGGTGAGTTAGGAGTATCCCTTTGTAAATAATTTGAGGACAAATAAGACCGCCTCTCTCTAGTTGAGTAATTTACTACCATTAGGAAATATCCCCATGAATTTATGGTTTATTTCAACCTTAGGTTCCAAAATACATGGAATAAAGTCAATATTATGATTATACCATATCATTAATATGCATTCTTATATTTTTGAGAGATTTAAATATTGATATATTAGTTACGATCCAGTCAATGGGAAAAGAATACTCCAAAATGCATTTGAGGTGGCTATAAGGGCATAAAATAGCTTTATACAAGATGCAAAACTTGCACTAAGGCCTCATATGATCATTTTTATAGAATATTAGCTCAAAAAACCCTTTCATGTCCCCAAATTAGGCCCAATTCTAGCTCCATATAATCAAGTTACAGCTCCTAGCAAATCTAGTGATCGAAGTGAACTAAATGGTCTTATGCAATCATTTATGAATGAAATCATGGCCATAAATAGGTAGTTATCTCATCATATCATAAAATATCATCCTCCTTATCATTAGTATAATCCTAATAGGCCTTTTCTTCAAAACTATCATTTAAATAGAACTCCCTACCAAGGACAAGGATCCATTATACAATCTAGGCCATATACCACTACTGATAAAAATACTTATTCCTCTTCCAAAGCTATTTTCCATATTCAAAAAAACTTAAAACAAAATAAATAATGGTGTAATCCATATAATCAAACCCATAGTGAATCCTCTTTCCCAAATAGAGTATTGAATCAAGCTCTAGTTATGCAAGGTGTGACAATGCCTCAACTATCACAAACTAAAATTCCACCTTAAGGAGAGTTAAATTATTTTTAGGGGAAATATTATGTCACATTTTTGAATGGGAAATAAGGATAAAATTATTCCATGTATCACTAAATAGATGTAAATAGGGTGGTTATCCTAATAACAGTTATCACAAGATCTAAGAGAAGAATAATATAATATGCACAAGAGGTATCACAAACTCTTAATTTGTATTCTTAATATTACAAAATTACTATTTATCTTCTTTAATCCCCAAAGGTGAAATAAAATTAAAAAAATTATGGTTTTGAAGGAAATGCAATATCTCAAACTTCCCATACCTAAGAGAGTAGTGTTGTTCTAAAGGAGTAGCCAAGGGTTAGTGTATATCTTCTTAACATCATAGAACAAATGAATAAGGAACGTGTGATAATATCAATTTGGTACACCTTAACTATTTTGGGACAATTTTTTTTCATGAAGAGCTCTCTAACCTCCATATCTCAACTATACTAACAAGGAAGGAAAGTGTGGTTCTTGCCAATCTGGGATAACATATTAAATAATAGTATAACCTATTAAAGAGAAGTTAGAGAAAAGGATGAATTAAAACCAATTAAATATGGTAAACCACCTATATTTTACATTTTTTTGATCATTGGCAACAATCTATTTTGTAATTGTATGGTTGATAGTGGTGGTAGTAGCACAATTATGCCAAAGCAAATAGCTGATAAGCTTGTCTTAAAATATGAGCCAAAAACAAAAGAATAATTTAAATTATATGGTAAAACTACAAATATATTTGGAGTAATAAAAGGATTTTATTTTACTTTGCATTCTTTCCCAAATCTTTCTATTCTTCAAGATGTTGTGGTAATTGATTTTGCACCATATTTTACATTATGCTTGTCAAGAGACTTCATAATGAATATTAAAGGGTACCTATCTTTGGATTGGTCATATTTGTTTTTAAAAATAATGTATGGTAATAAGGTTACTATAAAATTAAAACCTATTTCCAAATTTCATATAGAACCTTACATGTCAAGCATTACCAATGTGAATTATACTTTACTTGATAAGGAAAAAAGATCCAAGTGATCAAGACCCAACCACTTTTCTTGAAGGCATTCATAATATTTTCCTTGATGAGTGGGGTGATGAACACCATAAATTTTATCCTTATATAATCATATGGGAGATACTTTTGGGCATCTATATTATTCACACCGAGGTTGATGTAATTTTAGAAGTTGGCTTTGACAAGCTTCTTAAAATGGTTATTTTATGGAACTATTCATTGTATGAAGAAGATTGCTTTGTTCTAAACCTTTTTAATCATGGTAAACAGAATGTATGTGATTTTGTATATGAAAAAATGTATGAGAGTTATGAAAATGAACCTCAATAAGAGCTTTATGGGATGTGGCACTAGTACTATGAGTTAATTGGAGAGTTTAAAGCTATAAACAACCCTACTATCTCTAGAAAACATAGTGAAGACCTTCCTAAGGATGTTAATAAGTTTAATGAGCATGAAAAAGTTTCTAAAGACACTTGGTTGTAGTACCATACACTTTTTGATGAATTTACAGCTATTATCAAGCCTTAAGACATCATCACCACCATTTCCATTTTCAATTGGTCATTAAAAATAGATCTTCTAATCATTCAAGGTCTGATCCACATTGATAATCAACTGAGACAAAAGGACATAATCTCAGTCACAAAATAATAAGACTATGTATGGGTGATTTTTATAAATAAAAACACCTCAAACAATCTTGGTAAGTCATCTTTTCCATTTCAAAAACAACCTTTCATGGATTTATGTCAGTTATATGGAGATATATTCACATAGAGTTAAGAGGATTTCAATAGTTTTTGCTTTGATCCAAACTGAGTGAGGGAATATTTTTTCATGCCTAAAACATGTTTTAAGGTTATTATATATGTTATAATAAGTTTTTCATTCACCCAAGCACTATTTAGCGCACTATTTATTAGTTTTAGTTTTTAATCCCCTAAGTGCTCTTGCACATGTATTATTATTAATTTGAGGATGCATTTTTTAGTTTTAGATTTTCATGAAGAAGGTAAAACAATTTTTATCATGTTTATATCAGTTTTTATGATGATTTTCATGATTCCATACCCAATAGACTTCATAAGGCAACTAATCTATTACATAACAGGGAAGCAAATTATAGTGGTCACGGAAAATGTTGACCTTTTCAATCACCATTGTTTCCATCATTAGGTATGTTTAATTTCATAATGTATTTCAGGTTATTTCCATCCATTCATTAGTTTCAATATTCCTATTGAAGTCACATTGAGGTTACATTGAGATTTTTCCTTAGTCTAAGAGGCTAATTACAAAAGTTAAATATTTATTATGCCCTCTCAGTATGTTTAAAGACTCTTTTGAAAATTTTGAAGGTATTTTTGTCAAAAATAATATTCATTTTGATTTAATATATCCCATTCATGTACACCATAGATATTCTTAGTTAATTTATGGTCTTCATAACCACTTCTTGGTTGACTGTTGCAAACTTTTAAACCATGACAAGGCTTGGATGAAGGAAATCAAAGGAAAATTGAAATCTAATGAATAATGGAACATATGTGGAGGTGTATAAAAAGTTTCATGCATTTAATAATGTATTTTTAGATGTCATACATACATTTATAGTAGATTTGAAGATCTTTTGGTACTCCAACACATATGCAAGGATGTATGGGCAATTTTCACATATTTTCAAAAGTAAAAGATTAGATTTATATTGATTTTAATGTGTGAAAAGGATTATGAACAGATTTTTCGCCTTAATATATATTTATCAAACATTATCCAGTCATTAGGGACTCAAACAATGCTTTCCATATGCTAAAACATCCCAAATCTCTCTCAAAATTGATTTTTCAAGCTTAAAATTATCCCTAAATCCCACATGACATCTTGGAGGAGAGTTTGTATGGATAATAATTATTTATATTTGTTTTTAGTATTTATTTTTACTCCCATTTCATGGTGTTCAATCTCATCAATAATGCTTAATCTTTATGAACCATTGTTAAGAAAAAATATTGCTTCAAAACCTTTCAAAACCTTATCTAGAGAGCATGAATATTAAAAATTTGAACTTTTGAAGTGTTTTTAAGATTTATGAATAATTAAGAATTATATTTATTACATAAAAATGATATAAATATACCTTCAACAAAGTTACAAGCATCATCAAAGCTGAGAATGTAACTGCAAGTTAGGATGTGCAAGTAAGACAAGGGTTTACCAAGTCTATAGTCAAGTGAAGGGGAAATTCAAAATTTCAATCTCTAATTAGACCTATTTAAGACTTATAATTAATAAAAGGATTTAAAATTACCCAATTACCTTCTAAATTATCCTTTATATTTGAAAAATAGAACTAGATGGTTCACTATACATGAACAATGAGTACCTACAAGCCTGCATACTTGAAAATACATTTCTAGAGTGTTTTTTACAAGTTAACATGTAATTTAAATGATTTAAAGATGTATATGGGGTAAATAAATTCATTAAAAAAAATTATCTCTTAAAACCATGTAGATCTCAAAATATATAAATTTTACTAAACGGGCATGATTACTGCCCTAAGAGATCCTAGGTGCACAAAAAAGAGCACAATTTAAGCTTTAGAGATCCAAAAACTATGAATCTTAAAATTAATGTGAGGGGTAATATTTAATAACTTTTTTTTGTGTTATCAATTTATTATATTATTTTATGAGATATGAAAATCAAAATTATATACCTACACATGCAAAAGTGGTGAAAACTAGTTCTTAGCACTTTTGAAGGGTAAAAGTGCTAGAACACAAGTTCTATTGATCTAAATGCCTTGAAACTTTGTGTGTAGGTGATCCAAGTTTCTATCAATATAATAAAAAAATCAACATATTTATGCCATTAATAAGTATTTATAACTCATAAGGTTCAAGTATGTCTTATTGAGAAGCCTAATTAGGCTATCATGGAGATTTTCTTAAGAATACCAATCCATTAAGTTTTCATGTAAGCTAATAAACCTTAATTTATACCACTAGATACTTGATAAAATGGATAAGTAAGGAATTGAAACATAAAATAATTTATATATTATGTATGTGGTGAAATGGAGATATATCTCTCTCACTCGGGCATTAATGGAGCTAAAACCTACAAATTTGAACTAATTCATCCTCAAGAGCTGTGAAGGACATTGTTATAATCCTCAAAGTAGATGATATCAGGTATATGTTTCATAATCTAACTTTTAATTGGAGTTTTAGTATTCTTAAAACATGCTCATGAAACTTTCAATGCAAGATAATAAGGTGAACATAGTCAAGAAGATCATCAAATAAGGAGATGAAATTATGCATTATCAATAAACAATCATCATTTCCATTCAATATAATACCTCAAGAATAATAATCTAGTTATACACCATTATGAGGATTTATGAGTAGTTAAATGTAGTTTCAAAAAAGATTCATGTTTTAAAAGATTCTTCAAGCATATCAATAGGCCATTTCTTCCCTCTACACCAAAATCAAGGAGAAAAAGTCAAATCAAGAACACGAATTTTTCAAAGTCCCATGAAAAGGTGGAGATTCATCATGCAATATTGGAGGAGTTGGTTGAAGTCTAAGTAAATATTTAAATACATAAATCCAAGGATGAGAGTATCTAAAAATAAATTAAATACAATGAAGGAGTCTAAGAGGCAACTCTCCTCCAAAATAGGTCAACATTTATTGACCTTTAATAACTTCAAGCCTCAAAAGAGGACTTCTAGACCACCTCACAACTTGGAGACCTTTAATTAGGTGTTATTACATTGGATAACATAATAATATGTTTATTGAAGTTAAAATTCGTCTATTTTTTAACTTGTAGCCTTAATGAGGGAATTAATGATAATTTTGCATGGTTTTCCCCTCACTAAAATCTCATCTCACTATATGTACTTGAAATTTATAAGTAATTGATATACCTCTAGCTAGTTGTGGCTCAGCCCTACCAAATTTTAGACTTGTATACACCTTCTTGAGGAATAAATAACTGATTTTACCTTCTCATTATGTTAAATTAATGAATTGTTGATGTAAACTTGTGATAATTACATTTTATCCCTAATTTATTTCTAATTTTGTGTACCTTTATGTAGAAAAATTGATCTTGTGCAAGTTATAGTTAGTCTCTTAGAGTTTGTGTAATTCATAGATGTGATGAATGCCATTTGGGCTTCCTAAGATAAGTGTTCATCCTTATATCTATTTATATAAGTTTAATCCTTTCTAAAAAAACACTTATGTTAAATATTCATTGGTGAATTGTGAGTTGTGTATGTGTGAGTGATCTTTGAGTTCATTTTGTGTGCATCCAAGCAAGTTGAGGTATTAAATTTTTGTGTATCACCCCATAGTTAGTATTATAAGTATAGGAAGTAGTTATGTCTCTCTTTCCATTTTAAATAAGTATTTTAGGTGAGGATCAAGGTGATTCATCAAGGGAACCATCCCTCTCTTGAGGTTTACTTCCATTATAGGTCACCTACAACCTAAAAGTGATCCCATTGTGTCAATTGGGTGAGGAAACTTGAAGACCTTCCTCAAGGGTGCAACTCAAAGTGACAATAGTTATTTATCTGATCAAACCTAACATGATCATTCTCTCTTTTCCCCACATAATTAATTAGGTTAGTATATTATGTACTTTTCCACACATTCATGAGAGATGGGGCATGTAGCCTTCCTAACCCAAGATCCTGCATGGTTACATAATTTTGTGGCATGATCACATAAAATATTCATGATCATAAAAAAGGGATCATAATTATCCAATGCTTTAATAAGGAATAATCATCTCCAATAAGTTACAAGGTAACATGGTTAGGGATAATTTTAAGAATTATCTCTAAAATTTATCTATAATATTTTAGAGAATCTTATATTTTAGGCATAATCTCAATGGTTGATATTTGAATAATTTTTCACATAGGTGTAAAAAATATCTGATATGGTTAATAAAACTGTTCTGGAAGGTGTTTTAAGCTTGTATAAATTGAGAGATAAATAAGACCTTAAAATTCACATGTGACACCTCTACTAACATCAAAAGAAATAAAAACCAAAAAACATCAAATAGGTTGCTAAAACTAAATAACTAAGTGCATTCAACACCCATAAAACATATTCACATCCTTATAATACTAAGTCACTCCCAAGATAAGGGTCATAATGGAAGGATCCACTATTATTCAAACTTTTTTCTTATTCTACACTTCAATCCATTCCTCCTTATCTTCTGTTAGCTCTAGGGAAAAGGGTATAGATATTTTAATATAATTAAAGGTTTAATATGTTTATTTTGGATGATCATTTAGTCTTACCCTTGGATTAGGTATTTTAATCTCTATATTTGCCATACTAGATATAGGTTGTTCATAGGCTTTTTGAAATAAACCCCAATTTTTTTTGAAGTTATCTGTAAAAGTACACAATTAAACATAAAAAGGTCCCACTTCATAAGTTAATGTAGTGAAATGTATCTTAGTAACTCTATGAGAAGTATAACCCACTCACAACCAATATCCCCTAAAAGAATCAAAAGGATAAGGTTATAATCATCTAGAATGGAATTGATCACAACCCAAATGTCTGGTTATCTAATGATAGATAAGAAACTCAGGTATGATAGGAATTACCCACGTAAGCATGGGATCAAAGTGACCAAACATGAAGGTCCATCTCATAATTGTGCTTAGGAACATTTTATCACATCATGAGATGGACAAGTGGAGGTTCCAAATTATTTCTATAGATAATATATCCTAAATAAAAGTTTCCAAAACCTTTGGGAAAACACCCAAGCAAGGATGATTCTTTGTCCTACCCCTATTGATCACCTTACTATGATTCTTGGCCCTCTAGGAAAAATTATGCCTTCCTTCTATTAATAGGTGAAGGCCACACTCACAAAAGATATAACTCCTTATAAAAATAATGGTTTTAATTAAACTAGATGAGATATAGAATACTAAATTCAAGATGGATAACATCACACACATGAGCATCCTAATGAATAATTATATAATTGGCCTTGGGAGATAATACTTCTCAATATACATGAGAACTTATCATGTTAAAGGATCACCCATCATTTAGTTAGCGCATCATCTTATTATAAACATATGAATTCACACTAACCAATTATCATGTGTATAACCACACAAAAGTTCATTAATTACTTAGTCTCATGCATTACCTTGAGTGTTCATTAAGGAATATTATAACTTAGTATCTCATTACCAAGGTGGATTAGTTAACCATATAGCCAACTATTGACTTAGAGGTTTCCATAACTTATTATTTCTTAGTCTCATTTGGTTTATTTAATAATCACATGGATTATTCGCATCATAATAATCACATCACAAGGTATAACATGAAGTTTGGTGGCAAGGTATGCTTATATTTTTAAGCATGTATATCTACTATAACCAATTACTATGTATACTCATGAGATCAATAATGACCACATAACCAAATTTCCATAAATCTAGAATTTCATTAAAATAAATGATTTAATAGACTTTTTAAGTCATGCCATGAATCTAATTCACTATAACATCAATAAAGTTATATCCATAATCCATAATATGGTCCATATAAGAACCTCATTAATCTAGCTTACTTCATTGTTTAAGTAATAGAAGTAAGCTCTATCTTAAATGATAATGCAACCTCCAATCAATAATTTCTATAATATAGCAATGAAACATATTGCTTAGATTATCAAGAACTATTTGCATAACTATTTGTAACTTGTCATTTTCATCAAGATTATAAAAATGATAAGGCCATGTGTTTAGTAACATGCTACCCATAAGGGATGTCTTATAGTACCATGGAAAAAACAATTACATAATCAATTAAAACTATTTATTTGAGTCAAGGTTATAAACCATGAAACCATAAAATCATAAAATGTCATAATAGAATAACATCAAGGCATATTCCTTTTAATCATACAATAGGTAGTATACTTGTCTATTATTACTGGTTTAATCCCATGTCCAACCCATTACCAACATGTTCCAAACTAACAATACCTCTTAATATAGGATATGACTTGATTCCCATTATAATGGAATTAACTAAGTCAAAATCTCATTGATAAAGTATAGATCATAGTGGGGACATATAATTTAAATGGTGTAAGGACATATCAATTATAGGATTAGGAAGATTCATTTTCCAATTACCAAGTGTTTTTATATTCGATATTAATAACTCATGGATATTCAATGGACAATTCTTAATAAATATATTAGGCTCATGTATGATTTAGCATTATATAACCTTAGCCATGAATACTCTATTAGGGGATAATTTTTTTTATAATGTTACATATTATTTTAAATCAATAGTTTAAACACCCCAATAATATAAATTTTGGATATCTATGTATTCAATTTTCCTAATCATCAGAGAATTAGTTTTGGATGTTGATTTCTATAGCCATGTTTATAAATGAGCTAAAAGAATTTGATAAAGACCATGTTTTAATAGATTTATGTAATAATAAACAGATTAGGTGTGGCCCTATGGCTTATTCCAATATTAATCTCCTAGCATACAATAATAATACTAAAACCCCACATAGGTGATTTGACTTTAAAGTTAAGGAGCACCAAAATGATCAAAATCCAAAGTAGGGAAAACATAGCTAAATTGATTCATTAATATAAGTAATTAGATCTCATTATTTTACCTAATTCAACCCATATAATGTTATCATTTATAGGTACAATAATTTTCCAGATTATATGGGAATGGTTTATAAACTACTTCAACCCCAATCAGACCATAAGTAGCAGTTTCATTATTTTCCCATAATAAAAATTTGGGTAACTTACAAAAGTTTTGTACATATATATGGTAAAATTCTTATTTAATTTGGATTTTCTCCTACCACCATATTCTTCCCATTACTACTCATTTTCCTCTCTTCACCCAGCTCGAACTCCTCGACCATCCTCCCATACATTATCCCTTTATCTCCATGCATGCATCCCACTTTCCCATTGTCTAGTTGATACCATACATGGCATCTAATTCCTCTCTATACATTTTTACCATACTCTTCTCTCTCCTCCTTCTCTCTTCCTTCCACCTTTTTTTCCCTGGCTTACACATCTCCCCCTATTCTCATTTCTTTCACCTCTCATGCCATACCTCTATGTTACATCCTCCACTATCTTGTCTATGCCTGTAACTATCCTCCCCATGCCATCAACATGCCTTTTCCCATCCATCCCTCTATCCTCCCTATCTCCTTTTCCCTCCCTGGTCAATGCTAGGATTGGTGTACTCAACAAGCTTAGAGACATAAATTATATATATATATATATATATATATATATATATATATATATATATATATATATTATTTTGGAGGATAAAGTTATATTATATTATATTATTATATTATATGATAACAATATAAGTATATATATAACAAAATAATAATATATTATATATGACTAACATAGTAATATAAGTAATTGGTAAAACCATAAAGTAATTAAATAATAATATATATAGAATGATCAATTGAAAAAAATTAATAAAATAATTTTAGAGAAATAATAATAATTAAATAATGATAAATATAAAGTCATTAATTAACCAAAATGATAAGGTCATAAAAATAAAGAAGATCATCAATTCTATAAAATCAATTTGAAACAATAACAATGATAAGGCCATTAAACAATAAAATTAACCAAAGTCATTAATATGGTGATAAAAATGAGAAACAAGAATCATAATATAATAATAAATATTAATAGTCTTTGAAATAATAATGATTATGAGAATCACAATTTGGTATGGATATCAAGGAGGTCAGTTCCCACAACAATGACCAAAGATGTTTTCCAAGGTTAAGAGATCCCAATTAGTCTAGATGAACCCAACCAATTGATTAAAGACAACTACTCACTACTTGATAACAATAAATTATGACACTAAAAAAGGATGGTCAACCATGAAGGCAAAACCTACAACACATGAGGAATTGGCAAGAGGGTTGGTGATGCCAAAACTTGATAATCCCAACTTAGGAACAAGAATAAAATTTAGACGCTCAAAAAGGGTCAAGACCAGAAAATGATGTTAAAAATCAACTTAATAGAATATACACGATGATGGCTTAGTGCTATAGAGTATATGTTATACATATTAGATTAATATTCCAATTGCTCAATCATCCATGATATACCTGAGATGTCTAAACCCAATGTTGAGCCTAGCTCATGGCCTAGTGCCTACATCCACCAATAAGACATTAGTAATACTTGAACACTATCAATATGATAATAATAAACTAACATGAATCAAAATACATAATATATATATCAAGTATAATCAATTATATTTGAGAAATGCAAGAGTTAGTCTTGATAACCATGAGCCCACACATGTCCTATGAAGCATAGTCAATAGCTATAAAAATGATCATTGTCAATCTACATCAATGAGACATGCTAAAGAAATATCATATAATAAGGTAACTAGGCTATAGCAACATATACATAGAATAGGATAAAATTAACCCAATGTAAGTAGTATACACATAAAAATATAATGTATCTAATGTAATTATCAACCATGACATATCATATCATAATGACTATCTAAGGTAGCTACATCACATCCATCTAAATAAAACCAACATCAAATATCATCAGTCCAAGTGCTAGAAAAAATATGCTAACATAAACCATAGTCTAATATCCATAAGAGGTCACAAATTTAGATTGTGACATCCTCTCCTCCTAAAAGAGGAGCCATCTTGGTGACTAATAATAATCAAAAACCAAGTTCTCTAAAAAAGACTAATAAAACCAATAAATACTTCTACATAATCACTTCACCCATTAGGTGGTAATGTCTTAGCGATATCTCACATGTATTCTTATATGATGTCATTAGAAAAGAATCATTATCTAAAGCATTATGCCAATTAATATCCTCATTGCCATCTTCACATTTCCTTTACAACACTAAAGGGGAAAAACAAAACTTATACAACACTATCACAACAAAAAATTTCACCAAATCTCACAATGTGGCTAGAAATTTTCTAATTTCATGCCTTAAAAAGGCCATCAAAAACATTAAAATATGCTAAAAAATAGCTATGATAGGTTCATTGAACCCAAAATACCTACATTAATCATCACAAATTTTAAGGAAACTATTGTTAATTCTAATATAGCATTACCAATATTAACCATTCCAACCATGTAAAGGTGATCACAAAGCATCACAAGCACATAGTGTCCAAAGACACATAATCTCACACATTCCTTAATACATTTCCCAACAAGGGCACTAACAACACTCCCAAGTAGGTACATGTAGCTAAGGAACCATAAGATAAATAAATTATGTCTAAGCCAGATTAACAATCTAAATATGCAACTTGACTAGAGTTAATGTTACTTGTGTCAACACACACAGACCTATAATATGGAGTCAACAATCATAAAATCATCCAATACCATTAGATTGCAAACATATTCTAAATAAAGAGTGGAAAAATTCCACTAAAACATTATACCACATGCATAGTCCTAAGAGAATTCATCATAGAATGTCATATCACAATGGTAGTAATCAATACTATTATGGTTACTCTATTACATAATCAACCATCCATGGGTTAGTGTAGCATTCCACACCAACCATGTTGAACCATGGAGAAGCCATACTAGGCATCACATACAACCCAAAGGTTTACATCATGTTATCCACACACATGTGTGAGCTCACTTGATGGTTATAGGGATTAAAATACCACCATATCACTACACTTACGTTATGGTAGCATATAAAAATAATAAAATCCACTTGATTAGGACTTGTGCTACTCTATCAAAGCATAGAATCAACATATATTCTAGTAATGATTTTAAACAAAATAGAAATTTTCATCTCAAAATATTTCTAATAGGTATAAAAATAACAATACCTTGACCAAAGCATGGTTGCACCTGCTATGGTCCAACACATGCATGCATTTTAGCAAGTACCACCTTACTGATTTGCATAAATATCCAAGTCGATAAGACTAGTTAGTGATTTACAAGGGAAAAATAGTAAACATTCATAATGGTTGATTTTACCACAACCTCCAAGAGGTGGATAAATGAATTCTAAATCCATAAAGTGAACATTATATACTAAGATCACATGGCCAACTATAGCACATGTAGTGCACACTCTAAACAATTTAGGTGGCTACTTGTACAGTTGAAAAAAGTGGATTTTCAACCTATAAGAGACTTCATTTCTTGACTTGTACTTGGTCAAAATCATTATGGATGTAGTTCTTCTCTATCCTCAACCTCATATATGTACCCACATTCAATTCTAGACTAGTTAATGTAGGATTACAAAACACAATACCACATTATAACATGGTAAATCCAAATAAATAAAAGTTAGTTTCATATAAAAAATAACATCACACAAGTGGGGTACAACCACATTGCCACATACTAAATATGGTGACAACATGAATCACATTTATTTTCAAACATTTATAAAAAATATTCATGCAAAAATTTTAAAACATAGATCAACATAAAGTTCACATGATTGATTTCAAAAAGAGGAAGATCACTTTACACACATAACTTTGGCATTATTCACATGATCAATGACTAATAATATACAATCATCTATGTAAAATTCTCACATAATAATGCTAATATCAAGAGGGTCAAGTGAAAAAATATAAGGTTATTTGCATACACAGAGGGTGTAAAATATGTCAATTTACATGATTTGACAAAATCAATGAAATGTAAAAGTTCATACAACAAGTTTGGTATCAAACAAGTAGATGAAAGTCCACATAGTCAACCATTTGTATAAGTATAATAGGGACACAAATTTATGTGATTCAACAAGATCAATGAAAGGTAATAATTATGCAACACATAATAGTTTTACATATAAGGAGGAACTACATGAAGCAAGTCACACATACATGATTTAGGCATTCCATATGACTCACATCATGTCACCTAATATATGGATGTCATCCAAACGACACCAAATAACCATCATAAGGTATATAAAATCAGTCCCAAGGATCTCAAATCATGATCACCTTATCTAAAGGAAGGTTATATTCCAATAAGCCATTAAATCTATCTCCATGAGTTCTTGAATATTAAAAATATCCTCACATCATGGATACATGACTCATGGTAATTGATAATGATAATAGATCCCCAAAACTCTCTAATTTTCCCAAGTAATCAGTCACACTCACCCACTAGACCCTTTAAGCTCAAGCAACACCCTCAGACCTCCCAAGATTACCATTTCCACAATCAATAAGTTCAATTGAACTCATAATACACATCCCCCTGATTGAAAGGCTATCTATATCACAATAGACATCGCATGAATATCAAAACATAGCCAAGATTCCAATTAAGCATTCTCATGGATGCATAACTTAGCTAGAATTAGATAAAAATCACTATTGTATAGCATATCCATGGTCAACATGAAAAAACCATGAAAATCAACCTAGCCATGGTTAATTAACCATCACTGATGTAAACACATCTTTGATCAAAACAACATCACAATGTTAAATGGGAATTAAACATCAATACACACTAATTAATTTTCAGCCCTTTCAAGCTATGAAGCCACATGCTCCTCTCTATCTAACTCAAAGGAGAATGAATATATCAACAATATCAAACTCTTAATGTAGCTCAAGGTGATCCCACATAAGTGGAGATCCCAAGCCAAACTTATTTATCCAAATAGATTTGACACCCTCACCCTACATAGCTCTTTAGGTTTGTGCTCAACCATTGGTCTTCCTAAGGTCAAGATGTTCTAAGCATCTAGTAATGACTCACCCATACAAGTCAACAATAGTTACCAAACATCATTTCCTAAATTATAAGGTGAAGCATTGATCAGTAGTCTTCCATTGAGTTACCCATACAAGGCAATTATTGACTAGTAATGCTAGCCCCAAATGCAATCAATGTGGTAAGAGTTGACCTAACCAAATCTATGGGTAAGCATCACAAAAATCAATTTGTAAAAATTTATTGATTTTCACATACACACACACACACACATAAATTTCATAATATAGGAACTTTATAGTACTTCAAGCTTGTATAAACAAACATTTTTCAACTCATCCAAGAGGTTAAGTGACTTTATAAGGGCCACACCATAACCTTCTTAAACAAATGAGACATCTATACCAAGCATATGACTGTAGCCATGGTTTAGTATGCAAATAATCATACAACGTTCTAAATCAATCTTATTAAGAAATCATAGAAATATAGGTGGCATTCCACCATCATAAGGCACACACATATAAGATAGCTAAACAGCCTTCATATGGATATATACATCTATACTAGGTGTATTTATAGCCACCTAAAGTGCATTATGCAAACATAACCTCTTGCAAGCATATTAACAACCATTAAAAAACTCAACTAGATTTTGAAGCACACGTAAAAGTTAGTACAATGTGTCAAAACTCAACAAAATCTCTAAAGCATAGGATTTGATACTAGATGAAACAACCCCCAATTTTTTTTTAAAGTTATCTATAAAATTACACAATAGAACAAAAAATGTTCCCACTATATATGTTAATGTAGTGGAATGTATCTCAACAAATCTATGAAAAGTATAACCCACTCATAACTATCATCTCCCAAAAGAATCAAAAGGATAAGGTTATAATCATGTAGAATGGAATTGATCACATCTCCAATGTCTAGTTATCCAATGATAGATAAGAAACTCAGGTGTGATAGGAATTACCCATATAAGCATAGGATCCAAGTGACCAAACATGAAGTTCCATCTCACAATCATACTTAGGCACATCTTATTATAACATGAGATCAACAAGTAGAGGTTCCAAATCATTGTTTTAGCCAACATGTCCTAAAGAAAAGTTTCTCAAACCTTTAGTAAAACACACAAGTGAGTACAATTCCTTGTCTTACCCCTATTGATCACCATGTTATGATACATGGTCATCTAGGAAACATTACGCCTTCATTTAATTAATAGGTGAAGGCCACACACATACACATGATATAACTCCTTATAGAAATACTGGTATTAATTAAATTAGATGCGATATAGAATAATGAATTCAAGATGGATAACACCACACACATGAGCATCCTAATGAATATGCATATAATTGGCATTGGGAAATAAATACTTCTCAAGCTATAGGAACACTTATCATGCTACAAGATCATCCATCATTTAGTTAATATATCATGTTATTCTAAACATAGGAATTCACACTGACCAATTAGCATGTGTATGATAATGTAAAAGTTCATTAATTACTTGGTATTAAGAATTAGCTTGAGTGTTCATTAAGGGAGATTATAATTTAGTATCTTATTACCAAGGTGGATTATTTAACCATATATCCAAATATTAACTTAGAGGTTTCCATAACTTATTATTCCTTAGTCTCGTTCAATTTATTTACCAAACACATGGATTATTGACATCATGATAATCACATCACAAGGTATAACATGAATTTAGTTGGCAAGGTATGCTTATATTTTAAAGCATGTCTATTTACTATAATCAATGACTATGTATACTCATGAAATTGATAACGGCCACATAACCAAATTTCCATAAATCAATAATTTCATTAAAAAAATTGATTTAATAGACTTTTGAAATCATTCCATGAATCTAATTCACTATAACACTAGTAAAGGTATATCCAAAATCCATAATATGTATCCATATAAGAAGATCACTAATCTAGCTTACTTCATTGCCTAAGCTATATAAGTAAGCTCTCTCTTGAATGATAATATGACCTCTAATCAATCTTTTCTATAATATAGTAATGAAACATATTGCTTATATTATCAATAACTATTTGTAACATCTCATTTTTAGCAAGATTATAAACATGATAAGGCCATGTGTTTATTAACATGCTGCCCATAATTTATGTCTTATATAACCATGGAAAAACTAATTACATAATCAAGTACATCTACTTATTTGAGCTATGGTCATAAGCCATGCAACCATAAACTCATAAAATGTCATAATAAAATAACATCAAGGGATATTCCTTTTAATCATATAATAGGTTGTATACTTGTCTATTACTAATAGTTCAATCCTAAGTCTAATCCATTACCAACATGTTCCAAACTAAAAATACCTCTCAATATAGTTAGTTATTATCATGCTACTATCATAACCAAGAAATAAGTGTGTATGTCAATTAGGCATTCCATGCCATGAAAATGTCACCAGATAATATCTATCATGAAATTTAACTACATAAGTACATATCCATTAAGGAAATGTAAAGCCTCTATATGTTTCAACATATTATAAGACAACACCATCTTATTTATCATATAATTCAAGGTTAAATACACTAGAACTCAGTTGCTCCAAAGATAAATTTATTACAATTTCATGCCTACTTAAAATCCACCACCATATCACTAAGTAATTTACATACAAAAACATGTAAGAATTAATATCATGTAATGCAGGATGAATACATTGCTACTCATTTGGGAGGTAGATCCTAATATAATTGATCACTAAGGAATAATTACAATTGATTAAATATATAAACTCCACATAAATATAAACAAGATTAATTCTAATGTCTACAACATGTCCACTAATGCCCATATTTAAAATTAAAAATATTACAAAATTACATAATGAAATAAGATGAGCTATCACATAAAATCAGTAAATAACTATAATCCATCAATCCAATATCATATATCAATAAGACAAACAAGAATAAGCCTCTATATGTAATCCAAGTACAACAACAAAGAAGGATGAACACTGCAAGGAGGACACCCCTAAAAACCAACCCTATAAGCCCAACTATTAGTGACCCTCACCACCCTAACCATCAGCTTGGTGGAGGGTTTTGGCAACTAGGTACTTGAGTGAGGTAAGAAATATACACATACTATTAAGGCACTAGTAAAACATATAAGAACTACCAACAAATAAAAGGGGATAATATGATTACACAAAACCACCATACTCAACAAATCCAATTGGCTTATTTGAGTGTAATATAATAACACAAGGGTCTCCACCCACAATATCCAATTTAACTCAGATGATTTCAAGAGGAAAACCCATATCCATAAATACTAGGATTAGACTTGGTTTTAGCTTGAGAACATCTAGGTATATTCAACATTAAATTCTCTCATGTAATTCAGTAAGTCTGAGCATTATAATAAGAAAACCTCTGCCACATAATTTAGATTAAATCAAGAAGAAACTACTTATATATATATATATATATATGTGTGTGTGTGTGTGTGTGTGTATGTGTATGTATATGTGTATATATATATATATATATATATATATGTATATATATATATATATATATATATGTATATATATATATACACTAACTTAGTATCAAGATATAACTTGGTTCACACCAAGTGAAATTAACTAAGTCAAAAACTCATCCATAAAGTCTAGATCATAGTGGCAACATAGACCTCATCCATTAGTGAATGGTGTAGGTACATCTCGGTTATGGGATTAGTAAGATTCATTAGCCTATTACCAAGTGTTTCTATATTCTATATTAATAACTCATGGATATTCAATGGACACTTATTAATAAATATATTAGAATCATGTAAGATTTAACATTATATAACCTCATCCTTGAATAATCTATTAGGGGATATAAAATTATATAATGTTACATATTACACCAAATCAATAGTATTAACACCCCAACAATATAAATTTTGGATTTCTATGTATTCAATTTTCCCAGTCATAAAATAATTAGTTTGGGATGATAATTTCTTCATCCATATTTATAAATGAGATATATGGATTTGATAAAGACCATGTTTTAATAGATTAAAGGAAAAATACACAAATTAGGTGTAACCCTATGCCTTGTATCAATAAGAATCTCCTAACATACAAGAAAAATACTAAAACCCCACATATGTAATTTGACATAATAGACAATGAGTGCTAAAATGATCTAAAGCCAAAGTAGGGAAAACATAGGTAAATTGATTCATTCATATAATTAATTAGATTTAATTATTTGATCAATTTTAGCACATAGAAATTTATCTTTTATAGTTACAATAATTTTCTAGATTATATGGGAATGCTTTATAAACTACTTCAACCCCAATCAGACCACAAGTAGAAGTTTCATTATTTTCCCATAACAAAAATGTTGGTAACTTACTTGCATAAGTTTTATGAATAGAAAGGGTCAAATTCCTTTTTAATCCATCTTTTTTCCTTCCACTATAGTCTTTCCATTGCTTCTTTCTTTCTCTCTTCACCCAACTTGAACTCCTCATCCATTGTCTCATACCTTCTCCCTTTACTTCCAAGTTTACATCCTAATTTCCCCTTATCTAGTCAATGCCATACATGGAATCTAATTCCTCTCTCTGTATGATGCCCATAGTTTCCTCTCTCTTCCTTCTCTCTACCTTTTACCTTTTTATTTATTTGCCTTGACCTTCAAACTACCCCCTATTCTCCTTTCTTTATCCTCTCATGGCATACCTCCATATTATGGCCTCCCATGTCTTATTTGTGCCTAAAACCATCCTTCCCATGTTTTTTTCATGCCTTTTACCATCCATCCCTCTATCCTTCTTATCTCTTTCACCCTCACGCATCAATGTTAGGCTTGGCATACTCAACAAGCTTAGAGACGTAAATAATAATATTATATATAAATTCATTTGGAGGATAGAATAATGTAATATAATATGTTAAAAATATAAGGAATAATGACTATAAAATAATATATAAATATATATAAAATAAAATAATATATATATATATATATATATATATTATTATTTTATTTTATACTATGTTAGTCATATATATATATATATATATGACTAACATAGTAATATAAGTAATTGGTAAAACCATAAAGTAATTAAATAATACTATAAAATGATCAATTAACAATATTTAAGAAAAACTTTTTAGAGAAATAATAATAATTAAATAATGATAAATACAAAGTCATTAATTAACCAAAATGATAAAGTCTTAAAATAACAAAGATGATCAAATCTATAAAATCGATTAGAAATAATAACAATGGTAAGGTTATTAAACAATAAAATTAACCAAAGTCATTAAAATGTCAATAACAATGAGGAAAAGAATCATAATATAATAATAAATATTGATATTCATTGAAATAATAATGATTACGAGAATCACAATTTGATATGAATATCAAGGAGGTTAGTTCCTATGATGATAACCAAATATGTTTTCTAGGGTTAAGAGACCCCTACAAGTCTAGATGAACCTAACAAACAAATTAAAGACAACTACTCACTACTTAACAATAATAAATTAAAACATTTGGAAAGGATGGTTAACCATGAAGGTATAACCTATAGCACATGAGGAAATGGAAAGAGGGTTTGGTGATGCCAAAACTCGATAATCTCAACCTAAGAACAATAATAATATGCAAATGCTCAAAAAAGGTTGAGATAAAAAATGATGCAAAACATCAACGTAATATAACATAAATGATCATGGCTTATTGCTATAGATTATATGTTATATGTGTCAAAGTAATATTACAACTTCTCAATCACCCATGATATACCTAAGATGTTCAAACCCAACACCAAGCCTAGTTTGTAGCTTGGTGCTTGCATCCACCAATAAGACAACAATAGTACTTGAATGTTTTCAATATGATTATAATAACTTAGCATTAATCATAAGACATGAATGATAAATCAATTATAATCAACTGTAGTTGAGAAGGGCATGAGTTAGTCCTAATAACCATGAACTCATACATGTCCTATGAAGCACAATCAATAGCTACAAAAATGATCAATGTCAATCCACATCAATGAGAAATGCTAAATAAATATCATATAATAACGTAACTAGGCTATAGTAGCATACACATAAAATAGGATGAAATGAACCCAGTGTAAGTAGTAGGCATATTAGGATATAATGCATCTAATGTAAGTATCAACCATGACATATCCTATCATAATGACTATCCAAGGTACCTATATCACAACCATCTAAACAAAATTAATGTCAACTATCATCAGTCCAATTACTAGCAAAAATACACTAAAGTAAACCAAAATCTAGTATCCATAAGAGGTCACCAAGTTAGCTCATGACATTTTTGAGGCCAAGTCTATAACTTCCCTCGTACTATTTTCTCTATTTATATAAACATTTGAAGTTAAATTTCCTACTTCTATATTTCCTCAATAATTTCAAAATTTCCATGAGTTCTACATTTGGGGCTTGAATATCCTCATTCTTGTTAACAAGTTTAACCTCCTCTTTAGAGTCACTATTTAAATAATTAGATCCAAACACTATCATAATATCAAAGGAATAATTATTCCACCAAGTTGAATCCTTTATTTTATTGTGGTTGTTACACTTAGAGGTTAAGTACCCAATGTTAAAACACCAATGATAATAGAAAGGTAGGCCTTTATAGTCCATAAGTTGAGTCCACACATGATTGTCAATGATCAGATCAATGGAGGTTGGAAGATCAATGAAAGTGTCAATGATTACCAATGTTCTAGTAAAATTGGTGTGGTATAATGACTCAGTGGAATTATCAATCAATTGGAAGTTACCCAATGAGTTCCCTATTTCTTTAAAGTAGGGATCAATCCAAAAATGAAGGGGAAGTTGATTTAGGCATACCCAAATGGGTCTAGTGGAGAAAGATTTAGTAAGTAGGTTGAAGATTGGAAAATAAGGTTTCATTAACAACTAATGTTGATCATAACTTCATTATTTCTCTAGAATTATATATTTATCTAAAATAAGACAAAAAGACAAATTTGAAGAATTTTTTTGCACTAGGATACATATTTGGCTTATTTTTAGGTGAGGTTTCCATAGCTTAGAGATCAATGCTTTGAGATCTAGGAGATTTGGCTAGATAATATGAAATTGGTAGATGACTCCCCTACCTAAATAATAGTATTTCTTAATCTAGGAGATTTGGATAGATATTATAAAATTGGTAGATGACTTCCCTACCTAAATAATATCATTTCTTAGCCAGGATATATCTTAAGGATTCTTTGCCCATAGATATGGAAGGGCTTGATGGAGCTAGGTTAAGGGGATTCAACTTTTACTTTTGTAGATGTGTGGAAGGATTTTATTCCCTAGATCTAACTACCACATAGGTGTAAATTAATTGGTTATTTTTTTAAAAAAAAATTATATCACAAAATAAATATATTATTCAAAAAAATATAAAATGACAGAAAAAATGAATAAAATTAAATAAAACTCAAACTTTTTCTTTCAACTCAAATTTTCATAGTCACACATTAACTTTCATATTTATTCAAACTTGTATAAATTATAGTGTACTTAATTTAACTTTAGAGTCTATTCATTTTTAAGGATTCCAATTCATTATGTAAGGATCATAACTATTCCAATTTGTTATGATCCTTACATATTTTGAAATTCATTTTTATAGTCTATTTATATTTATTTCTTGAAAAGAAGAGAAAACATCATCAATGTAGTTTTTTGTTTTAAATTCATATTTTGGAACTTAACTTTTTCTTGGTTATTCCATCAATATTTTTATTTACATAGTCCAATAGTCACTTAAATTAAATTTAAAAATTAAATGCCAAAGTGATAGGTATGTTTTATTTGAGACTAGCACTTAAATATTTGACTTGTAATGTTGAACATCAAATTTTAGCATTTTCTCTATTTTTGTAATTTTTTTGAAAATAAATAGAATATTTTGAATTAATTATTGTATCATTAACTATTTATAAGAATTATAGTATTGATATACATAACCCTATGTAAAAGTATTCAGTAACATAGTATATATTGTTCAAAATTTGTACCCCTAGGTTTTAACCTCACAAAATGTTTAGCAGTAAACCAAACCTTGACTTATTATAATTACTAATCAAATATTGTATGCCTAATATATTTTTTATATATGTGTCTCATAAAAAAATATTCAAATTCATTATTTCCACCCCATATCTAGGTCATAATATGTTCACAACTTAACAAAGTTTAGGGTATTGAATATTACAATTTCACTAAAATTTATAACAAAAATATGAGAAAGAAGTGTATTCAACTTGTTCATTTATTATGATAAATTGGGTTTTAGCTTATGATTTTTAGATATATTACAAGGTCCAACAATTTCCTACAAATAGAAGTGAATATATTAGTAAAAATAGTCAAAATATTAGAGACAAAAAAGTCTTTGATCTTTAATATCTTAGGTAGAATCAATGTCATGCATTCATAAGATGAAAAGATGAACTCATTATCTTTGTAAACATATTTTTTAAAAATAGTTTAATTTCTTAATAGCATTGTGTGGAGTTTTATGTTTTAATATTTTTTATGAACTCCACCCATAATAAAAGAGGAAAAATGTGGCAATGATATACAAAAAATCATATACAAATATGAAAAACTACATAAGACTTCCCTCTTTAATATTCCATATGAAAAAATTCTAAAATAACTCAATGTCCCATATGGTGTGTTCAATCTAGTATGATCCAAATAATTAGGTTTATTGTGATGTTTGTGGAAAGAAAACCTACTAATGGGGGAAAAAAATCCAACCATAAATAGGCCTATGACTACAATGGGTAAATCATTAAAATTGTTGAGGTAATAGTTACTAGATTACTCTTTCTTGAAATATTTATTGGAAATCTAAATTTACTATACAAAAAAAAGTTGTTTATATTGATTCATCATATTACCACATTATCCAAAGTAATTATGAACTAATAATAAACTATATGAATTTTCTTGGGCATCTCTATAAAATTTGTTCATTTTGCATTGTTTAAATGTTACAAAATTATTAGTTATGTTATAATTTTTATCAAACACTTTATTCCTTGATATTTAATCTAAGAATAACAAGTTTTGTATAATTCAATTTGGTTAAATAAAAAATGTAAGATTTCAAGCAGATATCATACTACCTTTTATATAAACTTATAGATGTAATGAGTACTGATTTATTATTTTAACCATTCACAACCATTTATTTATATGACCCCTATAAGTACATATTTTGCTTCAGTTGTTAAATTGTTTACTCTAATTCAAAGTACAAAATGATCTAGATAAACTAATGATGACCCTCTTGAATGGTGAAAATGGTAAATTGGGGTTATATTTATGATAAAATGTATGCATTTCCATGGAAATTTCTCTTTAATATCTAGAATTATCATTTTATGAATTTTAACAATTTGTGTTGTTACCAAAAACTTTGTTCCTTAAAATTTAATAAAATAACATGAAGTTGAACACAAGTCAATGTAGTGAAATATACAAATGTAATATCATAAAGAGAATTCACAAAAGATTTAATCAAACCTTGTAAATCTAATAGTTAATCACTCATTCTTTAAGCCACAATTCAAAAGTAGGTAGGATGAGTATTCTAATGAAGGAATATGCTTAAAAATCATATAAATAGGTGAAGGGAGAAGGAAACTTATATAATAGACACAAAGGATTCTATAAAGTAATAAGTGGGTAACAAGTATTAGAATAATCAAAGAATATGATAAAGTAAATAATGTAGTATGAAAATCAATAGGTATGGTAATATTCAAAGAAAATAATGACCAATGTATGCAATAAAGTAAATGGAACATATGTTTAAAATAATAGATATATGGTACATAATGATCTTCCCCTTTGACTAGTGCTTCTAGAGTGAAAGATTCAATGGCTTGAGGTTAAAAATTTGGAAAAGAAGAGGTAACATGGAAAATCTAGTAGGTACATGTGCTAAAGTCTCTGATCTTAGTCTACAGTAAATCCTCAATACCAAATATTTAATTCCTTTACATTTTTGCATATTTATTTAGGTGAAGTCCCTATGTCCTAAGGTAAAATGTGTATATACATAAGGGGAACTTGTTGGCACAATTATCTTCTCTTTTTACTAGACCTTATGTGTCCCAAGATTCAATGGCTTAGGTTGAAACTTTGTAAAGTGTGAGTTAACCTAGAAAATTACGTAGGTGAAATTGTGCACATGCTTAACTCTCTAATCATGGTCTATTGTAAGTTCTCAACTCTAAGTCTTAAATTCCTTTACACTTATGTGAGTTACTTTAGGTAAACTCCCTTTGTCCTCCTAATGTGATTGTGTTTCATAAGTAGGTTTGATGTAATGTGTAAGCACAAATAAAATCCATGTCTTTGTTTATTCATAAATTAACTAATACTAAGCCTACATATATGGGTACCAAATTTCATTTCATTATTACTATATTCTAGTGACATCATCCATGGATGGTCTAGTTGGTTTCTAATAATAAAAAACAACATATGGGAAAACATTTTAAAACTGGTACGATTTGTTTTAAAATTGACACCATCAACCAAATTCGATGTCTTTATCCTTAAAACCAACAATGTATTACAAATAAACTATATGGACTAATTGGGTCTAGGATCGAAAATAAGGAGTGAAGATTAAATCATAAAGTAGATCACCATGACGTAAAAATATTTTTCTAAATATGAAATGTCAAAACCTAAAGCATGCTAAGGGAACCTAATCATGATTGCATGACATGTGTTTTTATATCCAATACCACCCCAATCTCACAATATATCAATGATATGATATGTAAATCAATAATTTATTGAATAATAAAAGTGTTAGTAAATCATTTTTAGAGTGTACAAACTGGTTGTTGTGGTTTTCACCATGGATGTACATAGCTCACATTATTTCATTAAATATTTTTTTTCACATTCAATTCCATTAATATTTTTTCTTCTAGAAATTTATTTCTTGATCTTATTCATAGTAACAAGTGTCCATATTATAAGTTCTTCATGTGGTGGAGAAAAGGAAGAGTGAAACTTTAGATCATGGTAAACCAGACAAGAAGAAGAAGGGAGTGATAAAGGAGATTCATAAACCTCAAAATATTTAGATAATGGATTATATGATTACAAATATGAAAAAAATTGGACTCATGTAATGGAATGATAGAAGGGCCTTAGTTGTTAGTGTTGTCTCTATTATTTTCTATTATTTTTTTGGTTGTTTTTTTGTTGTAAGTAGTCTATATGTTATTTTGGATCTTTGAATAGGATTTCATGTTAATTTAGGGCTTTAAAACTACCTTTTTAGTTGTTTAAAATAGGATGGGACCCCTTTAACAACCCATATTTACCATAAATTAAAAAAATGGCCATATTAAACTAATGATTATTCTTAAACATTGGTAAAATAATTAATTAAGGCTAATTTCCACAAAATTGTGTACTATAAATGAACAAATTAGGTTCAATAATTCTCCCTTTGAAAAGAGTAGCCATTTTATTCTCAAATATCATTAAGAAAAATCATAATAAATTCCACACAACCTTGTATATCTATTGATTATTAAATTATCCTTTTAATAATAGTTAAAAAATAAGATTTGACATATATATTTTTGCAATGGAGAAGTTCAAATTATTTTACTAAAGTATTTGTTTGCAGATCGCTTGTCAATTTAGATATTTCTATAAATTTTAAAATCCTTGCACTAACAACACTCACAATTGCCTTGTTAAAATGATATTTGGGTAAAATGTAAGAATTATAGTTTTATCCACATCAAGTTCACTCCAAGGGACCAAATAATAATTAAAATCTCTCTCCTAACATAAGTGTAAAAAAGAGTAGTTAAAAACTCTTCACCAACATAAGTGTGAAAATATGAGTCAAATTTGAAATTACTTACTCATAGTCATAGTTTTATCACTTACGATGCCCCCATTAAATTACTGATAAGATAAAATAGTAAATTAGAGTTATTTTTTGAATGTTGTTCACTAAAAAAGACTAGATTAAAATAAAATATCCTCCCCAAACATAAGTGTTAAAAAGTATCCATTTAAAAAATTCCTTATTCTTATTTGTAAGTAGTCTTTATGTTATGATCCCTTCTAGTAAAATGGTGAATTAGGGTTCTTTTTAGAATATTGTTTACTAGAAGGGATCATAACATGATTAAAACTTATTTCCTAATGTAACTATAAACATAACTAACCAATTATAAAATTTATTATACATATTCACAATGCTAATACTTAATCTAAAACTCTTAAACTAAAATTTGAAAAAATATTGAATTATGGTTATTTTAAACATAATTTTTGATACAAGTGAGTAGATCAAAAAAAATTCTCTCATTA
>JARHVA010001121.1:2060000-2132500 GCA_037957365.1 Torreya grandis
GTAACAATAGTGCTCAATTCTCTTTATTCAATGAATGAAGGAAAGGTAAAAATACTAATAAGATCACAAGCACTACCAATTTTTGTATTTTGTTGGACCTAAGTTTTAATCCCCACTAGTGTCTATATACTCTTGTTGGAGAGTTATCAATGATGTCATAGAGGTGTCCAGGTGACTGGATGAAGCGTCTTGATAATCTTTGTGTCAATGACAAAGTGTGCAAAGTGTTTGTCTTAGTATGCTTGAAAAGGGCTTGGTTGATATTCAAATTTTTCATGGTTAAGGATGTTCAGGGATGAGTCTAAATAATTTATCATGTGCAAGTTGTCCTTTTATAGGTCAATGGTGATTTGAAATCTTGTGCAAGTGAGTGGAATTCATCTGGTTCCTCATTATGTTCATCTAGGCATAATTGGCTCTATGATAGATAAATATAAATAGGAATATTTATGACATCATATATCACACATGTGAGGGTTCCAAGATCATATTTACATATGGACGAATTTTCCTATGTGAAGAGATCACATGGTTCAAATTTTAGATCATGTGATTTAGCATACCAAAATATGTGTGGGTATAAAGTTGACTTCTCAAATAAAAGTACACTAAGTTCCAAAACTTAGTCAATTTGAAAGATAGATCTAATGGTCCATATTTCATTTCATTGAATATCAATGGTGTGAAATCAATATGAGCTCAACTATGTTAGAAATATAAGTTTAAAGTAGAGCTAAGTGAGCAATTTGGTAATGGCATATCTCACACATGCAAAAGTTTTAGGAAGAAATGGTTATATTGGTTTGTTCTTTTATTTCTTATTTTATATGGTTAAAATTTGATAACATGTGAGTGATCAAGGTAAAATATATGAGTGTGAAAATTTCACCTTCCAAGTGGATAGCAATGGTCCCCATAATCAATTTTGTATGATGTTAAAGATCAGGACTAGATGGAGATCTAATGGCTCATGGGTGATCATATAGTAAAGATATATGGTTCATGTTGAGTAAAATGAGTCAAAGTGTTCATTTATTAATGAATTTAAATATTTATCTCCTTATAAAATGATCAATAGAGTGTGTTTGTTCCAAGGTATTAGGAAGTAGTGAGATAAGGATAACTGTTCAAAGTTTAATGTTGAGCAGAGTTAAAGATCAAGATTCTTTTTAGATATAATGGTGAGTAGATGTTCATAAATATTTAGATAAATGGTTTGTACTAAGTGAGATTATTTAAATGTGTCAAATTTTTAAAACAAATAAATACCAAACTACGTATAGGAGATCGATGGTGTGTATGTGGTCAAGATTGCAAGATTGCATGAGATGAGGTCAACTATTCAAAGATTAATGTTTGGATAGTGGTGCACTATGAATTAAATTTAAAACAAGATATATGGTGAGTATTTAATATAAGATAAAAGGGCATGAGATTATTTTTAAGTGACTAAATATTAATTATGACCATTTGAATTCAAATATTTAAATTTAACAAAGGAAAGACCAGTGTCTGGTTTTTGGGCCATATTTTTAGATACAAGTAGAATTCACTCACAACGTAAAAATTGAATTTATATAGGACTCAAAGGATCATCTGTAAATGTATATTTTAAGGTCTAAAATTGTGTACAATTAAATTTATGAATCTTCAAATTTTATTTCATTTTTATGTTTGCTCTGCAAGTAACCCGAGAAGGGTATTAAGTTGTGCTTGTTGGTATATCAATTTTTAAAGGTGAGATAGATAGTTAAGTATGTTTTAGACTCCATGAGGACCATATGTGTGTATTATTAAGGTTTTAACAATCATATGTAGTGTGAATGAAGGCTTAGAAGTCATCTGTGTTTTTCTTCATAATGACTGTGTGTATAAAAAAGTGTTTGAGCTAATTGAGAATTAGTATAAGGGTGTTGTGATGGATATGGGAACTTGAGGAGGACCTATATATCATGTATCATGGGTTAATTTACTTTAAAAGTGTTCATGTGTTCTTATTTTGCTCATATAAGTATCAAAGAGGTGAATGGGTCTTCATAGGACCTAAAAGGTGAGTTGGGCTTATTTGAAAGTATGTTATGCTTAAGTGTGACCCATGTTAGATGCCTTAAAGGTGAAGGAATGAATTGTGGTTAACAAGAAATATTGTGATCTTGATAATCATGATATCTCTATAAATTTTGAAACTAAATTTGTTGGTTTATAGAGTTTCAAGAGAAGACATTTTGAGAGAAGACATTGATCAGAGACTTGTGAACATGTTCTCAAAGTGGAGGATTGTGTTAATATTGTAATAGAGACTTTTTGGAGTAGAGTGAATAAGAGACATATGTGAGTAGAGCATGTGTTTAAGAGTGTATAAGAGAGAGGATTTTTTCATTGAAGTGAAGAAGAGGAGAGAGTGAGTGTGCCCAGTAGTTGGGATGATGAGTAGAGTAGATTGAGGACTATGTGTATGACCTATATTTCATAATTATGATGGTATAATAAGTTATATTGTAGGTTGATGATGATTTAAAAAGTATAGGCTGATCTAAAAGGATGTTTTAGATGTATTAAGAATGAGTGAAGGATATAAAATATCTATGTGAGCTTAGTGGTTGATTTGAGAGGTAGATCAGAGTGTTGACTGTGTGTATGACTATCTAGTCATGTTGTTGTTTTGGTGATAAATATGTTTCTAAGGAGTGAAGATTGATATAGAAGGTGATTTGGATGCATTGAGTATGCAAAGTTTAAGAGAGTTGATATACATGATATCTCCATTATATTGGTAGGTAATCAATATTCAAGGAGATGTTTTGTTCATAGGTGTTGTTGTGGCTACTCAACATTTAGGGGTTGTAGCCTTATTTTAGGGTGAAACTTGATAAAGGTTTATTTATTGTGGTAGATCAGCTAGATAGGTGTAGTATCTCCTTATGGGATTTCAATCTCATTAAAATAAGGGATGGTAGTTCTTTAATTATCTACAGCTTGTATAAATTGGTTATTTTCTATTATAGGATAATAGTCTAATTACAAGTTCCAATGGGTTTTCTCCCCCAAGAGGGTTTGCCACATATCTCATGTGTTATGTGCTTGATATTTTATTATCTCTCTTATTCATTTCTATGAATGATGTGTATGCTTCATGAATGCTTGTGGTAATTGATTAAGAGTTTTGAAATGTTTAAAACTGAATTTGGATTATCTAGGCTCACTAATTCACCCCCTATCAACTATTGTACCTCTAACAAATCTCTCTAATCATTATGAGATAATAATGTATCTCAAATTAGGAACCACACTAGATGTTATAGATCTATTTTTGGAGGTTAAAATTATCATGTTGACCTTTTTAAGTCATATAAGATTTGTGAATAAAATTTAAAACTAGAATAATTGGTAAAATAATTTTGATAATGGAATTTTACACACCTGAAGGAAGTCATGGGTCCTCTACATATGTGTATTACACCTCTTCTTCTATGCCCCAAGGTTACCCCACCCTGATTAGACACTCTAGCTTGATTGAATATACTACCTTGATTATAACTTACCTCTTGTTTTGGGGCATTCTCTCCATCTTAAAATTGGTAACAACCCACATTAGTATTAGTTCAACCTACCACCTTGAGCTGATTATAATCTCCTTGATTTTGATACCCATGTTGGTATTATAATTATTTCATGGTGATAGCTTGGTGTAAGCCCTTATCCTTTATTTACATAATTTCATCTATTAGTATGTAATTCTCTATTTTACATGTGTTTATATCATATATATTATATTAATACGTGACATTTATTTTATTATTACACTACAACAATAATTATTTTCACATTTCATTATTTCCCTTGAAAATATCACATAACAATGTCACATCTTTCACCTTCTTATTTGTGAAATTATCCTTGGTGTGACCTTCCACTTCACTTGTGGGACACCAAAATGTTTTGATACCCCCCACAACTTCATTTTTAAGTGTAACATCTAGTGATTCATGCACATCATCAAAATTCTTCATTTTCATGTATCTTATGAATGGAAGCAATAATTCATTTACAGACCATTGTGCATGTTACAATGGGTGGAACTCATAATACAACTTAGAAAATAATGTCTTAAAATATGAATTATATACACACACTTTCATTTTCATATTTCTTAATCTCATTAAGGGTAGATATTATCTCTTGCTCATACTAGGGAATATGGAATTATTTTATAAATGAACTATTCATTTTTTAAAGTTGACCATCATCTAATTTGGGTCATACTTTCAATATTATACAGGCACATAATCTACCAATGTCATCACAAATTAGCTAACCTTATTCTCATGTGTGTTGACTCCCTTTAAAACACATATCTCACATTTATGAATATGTTATGTGTCATCCTTGATCCCATATATTTTGGTAACTTCATTGATATTTTGTACAGAATTTTTAGATGATTCACCACTTTTTTTATTTTGTTGTTGTTGAGTATTTCTCTCATATAAAATACCTCATTATGATCTATGAGAAACCCTTTTTGGTATTTGTATTCATCACTAAGCTCCCTTGTACAGTGCCTCTATGACATGTAATTTTGGGGTTTAGTAATGGACTATTCACTCCACCTAATGGACCTTATACATTGGCCCCTATTATTCATTCAATAGCTATCTTCTCCAATCTTTATTGCATGTACTCTCCTTCTACACACATTTTAACTTTTTTTCCTTCAAAATTTTAAAAAAATATTCCAAAATAAAATACTCATGCCTTGTCAATGTAGACTTATTTACCTAGAATAATTATTGATAGATTTATTCCTCCAAATTTAGATGTGTGAAAGTTTTTATGTCTAGTTAATTAAAGTTAGATCCTCCTTCACCTTTTATGCATCTCACATCTTCATTATATTTATATGTACAATCATCATATTCCCATGGATCATCTTCACATATCACCATAAACAAAGGAGTGGCTTTCACCTTTATAAAAACCCACTGTATGCCCTCTTTGCCTCTCAAGTATTCTAATAAATATACTTGGCTAAAATTTCACATCCATATAGGATCATTTTTAGTGATTACCTTATCTATTAATTATTATATTTTTACTTGGGGATCATATTACAAATTATGTTCTCATTACATGGTTTTGAAGGTTTCCACCTCAAAGTGGCTGAGTCTTATATTTCCAATATTCAAATTTTCTATCAACATTTAGTGTGAATTTGTTATGTTATGTTCTAATTATTTTGATCTATTTTTATTGATTTACTCTTGATAATTATAGTAATATCCATCTATCTAGGTAATTTCATTAAAAATATCCACTCCTCATCCAAATCCTTCAACTATTTGACTCACTATTTAGTCCATGTATACTTTATTCTAAATTTTTGACTCCTTCCAACAACATATGTAGTTAACAAATTCATAAAATATGCTTTTACAACAAATTCTTAGTCTTCAAATCTTTGCTTCTGATAACGTTTTTCAAAAATATAATATATTCAAACCAAGATTTTACATGATATAGAGATATACATCCAACCATTTTCAAATCTAATCTCCATTATCTCTTTCACTAGGGTCCTAAAAACATACCCAAATTATTTAGCTCTTTTTTTAACTTTTAGATAGACACTAAAATCCTACTACATTAGCCTATTACTTATACTTGAAGACCCAAACACTCACCTGATACACAATAAGAAGATTGAGACCCTATTAAGAAAATTAATTATGAATATACACACATGCATCATCTTATACTTAGAAAAAGGTAAAATATATTATCCATGTATACTAATATGAACACAAAAAAAATTAGAATATATGAAAAATTGATCCTTTATTCATATAGTCATGTCATAATATAAATAATATACAATATACTTCCATCACAAATCATATAACCATCCTCTAATATATATTTTTACACTCAAAGCTCAAGGGTTCTATAGTAAAACCCTAACACAATGCTTATTCATTAGAAATTTTGACTCCATAACCTAAAATTTCCAACATGAAACATTTCAAGAAAAATCAAGTTGAAAAGTCTTTCTCACACACACACACACACACACACACACACACACACACACACACACACACACACACACACACACACACACTGTGTGTGTGTGTGTGTGTGTGTGTGTGTGTGTGTGTGTGTGTGTGTGTGTGTGTGTGTAAACACATAGGTGTACACACACATGACTATAATTGGTGATTCACAATATAAAATACATGTGTATTATAATTATAGAGTGAAAAAAACCCACACATGTAGTATTTATGGTGAAACTATGATCCAAAATAACTTCTAAATATGCCTTATATGGTGATTGTAAGCATAAATATAGAAAATTGTATAAAATTTGGGATAATTAACCAATGTATCTTTTAAAATAATTATCCAATTTCAAGATGACTAAAACATAATTATATCCAAATGGATATAAATGACCACTAAAATTACCCTTTTACATGGTTTACTCACATACATGTGTACTCCTTTCTTACTCTTTTTTTTTTTTTTGAATTTTCAAATTTAGATTTTAGATTTCACATATGGACATTGACTACTTCATTTTCATTATAAGTTTGCATGGTTAAAATTTTTACATTTGGATCTATCACCTAAAAATAAAAGTGTGTTGTACACACTCAAGTACATGTTGTCCTTTTACTCTAGCAATGATAATATTGACACACATTTACCACACTTGACTTAAGGACTCAAACCTAGGTCCTAATTCAGCATCCTCTCATAATTACATGATGTCTTATGATTAAACCCTTTTCATTTACTATTAAGCACCTAAAATAACCTTAATTTCCATTTAAAACCTACTAAATATCCTACATAGACATCTCTAAACTCTTAGTTTAGTCCACTTGTGTATGGGTTAGTTCCACTAGATAAGTTAGTATCATCAATCAATATTGACATGATATAGTTGGTAATGACATAATTTTAGAAAAGTCCAAGATGAATTAGAACTTAAAAAATCCATTATTCATTGGTTCATTAAGGATCATAAGATATTCAAAGAAGAGGTCAATAAAATAAGCCAAAATGATGGGATTTATTGCACTATGTCTGATCTCTTAGAGCTAAGCATGGAATTTTAGGACATTAAAGAAAGAATGTATAATCTATAAAAATAAAATGAAAATCTTGATGAAAATATCAACACCCTAGTGGAGTATATCAAGATCACCATTATGAAAATCCTACAAAGTATGGAGACTCTCAATCTTCCATCAAAGAGAAGGTATGTTGAGTATGAGATGCCAACTTTTGAAAAAAAAATTAAGGCCATAACATGGGAATAGTATGTTTCTCAATCAAAAGTCTTAAATAATCTCACTTAAAAAATCAAAACTAATAATTTATTTTGTCTCTATATATTTCATCACTATCCTGAGTTTCTAGGACGTTTTGTTCCCTCTCTACTATTTTTTATGCTTATAAGTTGTTTTTGTTATTTTTCCATATAGTGATAGCCTATTTGTTCTATCTAGTCTATATACCAAGCCTATTTAGTATTGTATAGGGTTAGGTCCCTTATTAAACCCACTTTTACCAATATTAAAATGACCTACTCTCAACAATGACTATTTTATAAAATTAAACCCATCTTTAGGGTTATCCCATTATCCTATTATTTCAATGGCATGAGGAATTATTAAATTGGATCCATAAATTAAAAGATCAAGGTCTCATTCAAAATGGACATCTGAATTATTTGATATACATTTATACACTATTTCACACTAAGAAAACATACCTTATTCTTTCCAATTTAAAAACCTAGCATTAGAAGTAGTCGTAACCCAATTATGAAGAACTCAAAATCTAAGTCAAACAAAGTATTTCCATGTATAAAAGCCACATCATTAGTTTCATACATATAGTGAAGAAGTACGATTTCATAATCACAATAGGTGGGAAAACTATGTTTGGCTTGATCTACATCCATGGAGTATTATATATGTAGGTAGTGGTCAATCATTAGGAAGGTATGATTGGACTTAGGTTATCCCAATACACTTCCATCTTTTTTATAGGTTTCTATCCCTCATAAATACACTTAAGGTTTCAATAAAAAGGAGATTAATTTCTATATTTGTGTACATCATCAAGGTTTAGGATCACATAAACAAGAAAATACAGTCACAAATGGTATTACAATAATTGTGCCTTTATTCTCCACAAGTCCATTTTGACCAATATGTTAGTATCAACTAGCAATACTTACCTAATCCTGTGAATTCATCATAGCATAAACAATGAATTAGCTTCAAAACTAAATGAACCACAAGCTTGCTTATCTCTAATTTTCACTTCTAGAATATAGTCATAGCTAGACAATCAACTATAAGAGCTAAGTATCATGATTTTTTAATACTTTATATAATTATCATATGCCCTTGTCAAATTATAAGAATCAATATTAGTCTTGTGCATTCAAATGTATGCTTAAATTCCATATTTATTTATCTAATTTATATTCCAAAATTTTATCTTAATTAGATTAATCTCACCCATTAATCAGTATTAGTGTTAAATAGTAATTTTCAGTTACTTAATTCCATATTTTCTTTTCTACAAATTTTCCCATTTATTGTAGTAATGGAGATTGTTTGATTAAAAATAGAATGTATACATGATTGTATATGACACACTTTGTCTTTTGTAGGATGATATAATTGTATATATCACTCAATAGCAAAAAATGTAATAAACAGGTAGTAATCAATGTCTATAGATTAACATTTTGAAATATGAACTTGAGATTTTAAAATTAGAGAGTAAGAAAGGAGTATACATGTGTTGTTGAAAACCATGTTGCCATTACAATGTGTTGAAGATGAAGATGATGATTCCTTATTGAATAATTAGATAATTATTATTTATTTTTTAATCCCATGGATATTTTAGGTGAATACACCCCAAATTTTTATAACGATATAATCCCTTAGGTTAGGAATACAACAATCCCAAAGCCTCATAGTTATGGGGAGAAGTGCATGATGTATTAACATAAATAACTACTCATATTTGATAAATGATAGAAACCTTGTGATGGATTCTATTGTTTCCCAATTGTACACCTATATAATTAATCCTTGCACATTAAAAAGTTGAAAATAAAAGATGATAAAACTTAGGTATGCCATTGTATTCAAGGAAGGGTTTAACATCTAGATAGACTAAATCATAAATAATTATTGAAAGGAACCAACAAAGGGTATGGTTAGTTCCCTGCTACTTCTAGATCTGTCTGAACTAAGGTGAGAGGACCTATCAGGTAGATAGGTTACAACGAGGGATATTATAGTTCAATATCTAGGGGATTATTGGCACACATACAGATCTGATCAAAGCATAACCAAACTTGCACAACCCACATAGAAAGAGTTGTCACACAGGCTAAGAAATGTATTTAAATCAAATACAAGATACTAAAGATAGATAAAATGTGATTTTAATCTTCATTTCTATATAAATTGTTGAAAAGCAAGAGCCAAATGGAAAATTACAATGATATTCTTCAAAGATGAACCATTGACACATTTTAAATCTACAATACTTATGCATCTATAAGTAAATAACACTTAAAATCTTGAACATGTATTGCTTGTAGGGTTAGGATAGGTAGGATGAGTTAGGTATATTTATTTAAAAGAGTTTTGGGGGATTTAAACACTATGAATTCCTTAAATTTCCATGCTATCATTCATTCCAAGATGTAAAACATTGAGAAAAAAGATAAAGAAAACTATCAAGAATGATTTGTTTTCATTGCTACCAATCCAATGCAAGCATTTAAATGATCCTTGAAATCTCAAAAGCATACACTACAAGTAAATTCTCAAGAACCTTCTCCTATCAAATCCCTAAATCTAGGATATCCCTAAAATATTCCCAAATCAAAACATATAAAGGAATTTATAATCAAAATTCATGCCCAAAATGACTACCATTAAGAGGCATAAAACCCAATACCCAATCAACAATACATGAAGAATGTGTTATTACACTTCATTGACAAGAAAGAGTATAAATCATAGATAATTTTTTATTAACTTGAAAGTAAATTAGCATACATGTATTTTTATAATGTTAACATGATGAAAATCATAGTTTATTTACTCTGAAATAAGAGAGACATATACATAAATGCTCTTAGATTTTGTTAATGACTGTACAAAGCAATCATCTTATCAATATAAAATAAAAACACAACAATAATTCCTAAAAGATAAAAATCCCTTATAAAGAGGACATGTCCTCTTTACTTATACAAAATTCTCTTACATAGAATATTCTTAAAAGATGCTCCATCTAGAAACTGTCTTTGCATATGCCTGGAGACTCTCATGCTCTAGAAGGTAATGATTATGGTAACTTAGTTGTCTATGTCATGATGGAATTTGATCTAACTAGCTATAATTTTGTTACAATTGAGCTTAGCAGAGAATTTTTTTCCTAAGTGCAAACAAACTTTGTAGTTATGTGAAACCATTTTTATTAATGTTTCAACTAATCATTTGCCCACTCAAGCTAAATATGACACATTAGTCGATGATATAGTTACCACTTTCCTTAAAATAATAAATAATGAAATAATGGAGGGAATAATAAAGTATATAAAAATTGATCCTCAAGGCATAAAATCAACATCAATAGTGTCATTCTCTTTATTCTCTAGTACTCTCTTTGTATGGTTAGGGTTTTTAAGTGGCATTCTCTTCCAAACTCTATTTTCTTCCTTATTATACTATAAATATTCACCTATTTTAACATTTGTGTAGGATAAATCCTAGATCATCATAGTAGATGATGGCCTCCTAAAAGTTGTAAAACCATTTAAAGGAGAACCTTCCTTGTAATATGATTCCTCATCTTGAGGGTTGGAATCTAGATCATAAATAATGATTGTGTTTGCATACTAAAGATTCAAACCCCTTATAATATCATGAATGATAAGTAGAAAGATAAATCATTCATTTCTAGGCTTTTTGAACTCAACTATAGCTGATTCCCTATAACCTATGCTGGTTGATCAATCTATTTCTCTATACATCAGATCATGCCATTGTAAATAGTTTTTAAAAATACTAAGCAACTTTGTCATTGTACTAGATAAGAGTACATGAGGCCCTTCCATAATTCCATATAATTTTTCTTTAGTGTAACATATACTTACACTTTCAATTTATTATTTACTTTACTTGCATAAGCTAGATTTATTTTTTACTTTTAGGGTCACCACAAAATGACACATGTACCATTTTGTATCTTGTGGGTTCTCAGACTTCTCATGTAATTTTGCAACTGGTAGGTTTGTGGACCTTATGTGCACATTTGCACTTTATTCAAAAGTGTAGAACATCCTATAATCTTTGAACATGATCTTCCTTCAAAAATTTCTAATGTAGTTGGACCATAGACCTCCTCATGAATTTGACATGACATCTATAGTAGCATTTATTTTAGTACTTAATAGTGAAGCTTTTAGATTCATCCATTAGTTTCTCCCCTAGGAAGGAAATGAGTGAAGTATAAAACAAATTTAAAATACCTTTTATCTCCTCCTATTCTAATTGAGTAGTGGAGAATAAGAACTATCCATATTTTTATTTGAAATGTTTTATTAAATTTGAAGAAACTATATATCTATGAAGTTGAACAATTTTAAATCCTAATGCTGTGGTGTTGAGATTTTTATTACATTAATTCTAGTACCTATAAACATAATCAAGGGCTTATATTATTTGATTTTGTAAATTTCAATCAATTCCAAGGTTTTCAACATTATCCACCATGACAAGGCATTGAAAAACATTATCTCCATAAGAATCGTCAATTTGTGTAGTAGCCATCGAATTAAACATGTCGTTTCTCTCCCTAATAAGCTTCTCAACACACTCATGATAGTAAGGACCCTAGAATATTCATGAAATATAAATGGTCCATGTTGAATCCTATAAAATTTTAGAATCTCATGCACATTTTCATCCTTTTGGATTCTAGTAGGTTTTCAAAACTTTCTTCCACTTTTAAAAAAGTGCTAAAGTGCAAGAATTCTTTGGATTTCTACCTATTCTCTTTTTTAAATTATCCATGTTTAATCAGTAAGTCAAATACCTTTCAAATTTTTTATTTTATAATCAAGCCTCTAACTTCTACATAGATCTTTAACCTAAGGCATAGTGTGGATTTGAAATGTCCATGGTTTACCTTCGATGACACATGTCCCAAGCTTCAAGATTTCAAGTACACTTTTAAAATTACATAATAGAAGATATTATGTAATGTTGAATTATCCTGCCAAAGAGTCTTAACCATATAACTCTATAATCCTAGACTGAGATCTTGAACCTCTTTTATGTGTCCATTAATACCTTAGTGCATTCAAGTTTTGGACTGTTTTTTTCACTTAACATTAAAGTGATGTAATAACACATCCACATCCTAATTCCCTAAAACATTTAAATAAGTTTTATTTATTAGGGATATCCCTTTGAAATTTATGAGAGCATGTGATGTTGGTATGTGTGTAATTCTATTTCCTATGGGTTTTTGGGATTCAGGTGCATATTTGTACTCTTTGGCCTCTGTAATTTTTTGGAACCTAGTTGTACATTTGTAAAATTTCAAAAGTGCAAAACATGTCTACATTTTTGGTGTTGTTTATTAATTTAACACCATTTGAAAATTCCTATGCAATTAGACCATAGACTTCTATATGGATTTTGACCTAGGACTTAGCATGGGTTTAAAATGCCCAAGGCTTCCTTTTTATGGCATGTTCCATGGGATTTAGAATTTCATATGCACTTTGAAAATTTTCATGAAAAAGGCTATGATGTAATATTGCAATTTCCCCCCTCTTTTTATATCTCTTACTTCTTTGGCTAGTTTAACTTTTACTCCCACTCTATCCATAGTTTATTTCATAGGAGTAGATGATGTTACAACATTATAAATACTCTCCATGATCCCATCCATTGAAAGAGATGGTTTATCTCCTCCAATTTGAATTTAGGATCCATCGGACGTAAAATCCTCAAGTTCTTAAGTAGACAAATATTTATATGATTTAGTAGATTGAACCTAATTCTTAGTTAATGTGTCTGAATTTACTACAAATTTTGATTCTATCATTTCATTTGAAGAGGACCCCTGCTTGATGACTAATCAAGGAGGTGGCCTTGAAGGTGGTGGAAGTGTGGTACATTTTGTTCAAAGATTAATTTCATCCATAGTAACTAATATTTTAGTAGCCACATTTGATCCCTTCTTAGATTTATTTAAAGAGGATAAACCTCTCATGATTAAGTCACTAATATATGTAGATTTTTCAGACAATGGCTACTGATGTCACCTAATAAATAAACTCTAGGAGATGTAGTTATTTCTTATCTTTGTATCAGTTGGCATAGAGGGTAAACCCATATTGATGGGGAAGGGAATAACAAGAAGCTTTATCACAACATCCAAGTAGTCATACATTCACTTATCAAGAAAGGGAAAAAATTGATTAAGATAGATTTTGGAACTAACAATAGATCTCTGTTGGGGATGTATACCCCTTGTGAGTGTATTAAAAATCCAATAAAACAAGAATAGATGCCTATCCCATAGGCCACAGAGTCAAAATTTAGAAAATTTATTAAAAAACACCTTTAGAAGCTCAATTAAACAAGGGAAAACAAAAAATATAAATTAAAATTATCTAAGAATAAACACACAATGACAAAAAACAAAAGAATTGTGCAAATAAAGCCCAACAAAGAAGGGCAAAAAATAAAAAAACTATACATTGTACATCATTTTACATAAACATGGAATCAATCAAGGAAGTGCTTCAGATGTCTACCATTAACTTGTAGTTATAGTATCTTACCATCTAAATATATTAAGAATAAAGTATGTTCCCCAATTTTACAATCAATATAATAAGGGCCCATTTATAAGGCATCAAATTTTTCATGTTTTCCTTTCTCCTCATGTCTATTATCCCAAAGTAAAACTAGATCTACTATCTAAAAATTTATTGGAGTGAAAATTTCGTCAAATATTATTTTGAGTCTTTCCTTGAACTTTATGTGTCTTTCATGATCTTGTCTTCTAGTTTCATCAAGCTCAATAATTTGGTTCATTATGATTTCATAATGGTTAACTTCATCACCTCCTTCTAGTTGTTGCATAAATTGATAGATTAGAAACTATAGATTCATAGGTAAAATATCTTGAGCTCCATATATAAGATCATAAGGGCTCTTACCTGTATCTCTCTTAGGTGTGATCCTATCATCCCATAAAGAAAATGTTAGTTGTTCATCCCACTTTTTCTTTTTAACTTTCAAAGTCCTCTTAATGATTTTGAGCAAGTTTTTATTACTAGATTCTACTTTCCCATTCCCTTAAGGTTTCTAATTGGAAGCATAAGTTAATGTGATCCTATATTATTTTCATAATTCCATCAAATTTTTATCTCTAAAACTCATGGCATTGTCATCAATTATATTGACAACACACCAAATCTATAAATAATGTGATTCAATAGAAAGTCCATGATCACCTGATGTGTGGTCTTCTTTATAAGGACTGCCTAAACCCATTTTGTGAATTAATTAGTTGAAACCAATATCCACCTATGACCAGTGCCTTATGTATCAATGATATCCCTGGAAAAATCCATTTCCCATTATCTAAATGGGCCTCTAATCAATACAGGTTGCAAGGGGAGAGAGCCAAAAGTTTTCAACCTTCCAATAAAGTACTAACATTTCTCACATTTTCTTACTTTTTGTGCAACATCCTTGAATAGTGATGGCCACCAATAACTAGATCTTAGAATCTTATGAACTATGAATTTAGGTGTAAAGTGACCACCACATAATTCTCTATGAAATTTTTTAATTAAATCAATAATTTCTTCTTTTACCATGCATCTTAAGAGAATCCCATCTGGATTCTTCCATGCCAGCCCATTTTCTATCAAAAGAAAATTTTGGGACACAATATCAATAGTCCTCCTTTGATTATTATCCAAGTTATGGGGATAATTCAAACTTTTTAAGTAATAAATAATGTCCTTATATAATAGAGATATGATAATTTTACTCAAAGAATCATCAAATTTTAAATAGTAGTGTTTGCCTCCATAACTTAAAAATTAGTCTTATCCATGAGCTTGGATAAGCCCATCCATCTCACCAAATTAGTATTTTAGATCTCTTTTTCATAATCTTGAAATTTATTTACCATGAACACTTCTTTCTTAATACTTCAATCTGAGTTAAGATGTCCTTCACCATTATATGGGGTACATATGCAACAATCTTTGAACTCAAAATATAAGATTTGAATTTTCTAACAACTTTCAAAAGGTCAAAATCTTACTTTTCCATGAAATTATAATTTATTTTATATCCTTACATATCTTGACAAAATAAATCTATGGGTTGTTCATGACCATCATTATTCTTTTGTAAATAACAACAACTAAATATTCTGTGATGCAAAATAAAATATTTGAAACTCCCTAGTGTAATTAGGACTGACCAAGATAGGGGGAAAATTCAAGGCTTCTTTGATTATATTAAAATATTATATGAACTTCTCCTCCCACTTGATGGTTTGGTTCATTTTTAACATAGAAGTAATAGGTTGAGTGATCTATGAAAAGTTAGACACAAAACTTCTTACAAAATTTATTTATCCAAAGAAGGAATAAATTCCCTTCATGTATTATGAGATAGGCACTTTGTCAATGGTTCCCACTCTCTTTGGATCAATAATGACACCATCCTTAGACAATATTTATCCTAAAAACTTGGCCTTTTGTACTCTAAAGTGACATTTCTTTAGATTAAGGGAAATGTTAAATTCCCTACACCTAAAGAACACTTTTTCTAGATGCTCCAAATTCTCTTATCTATTTTTGGAGTAAAATATAATATCATCCTAATACACATAAATAAACTTGTTAATTACCCTTGAAAAAGTGATATCCATAGCTCTTTGAAACATTTCACCAGCATTCATTAACCCAAAAGGCATCCTTATATAGACATAAGTGCCCTAAAGCATTATAAATGCAATTTTGGGTCTCTTAGATTCTTTTACTACAATTTTTTTATATCTTGAGAAACCATCTAATATGGATAACATCTCTAATTCTATAACACTCTACAACATTTAATCCATATTATGTAAGGGATAATTATCCTTTAGATAATCTTTATTCAAATTTATAAAATCCACACACAAGTAGATGTCACCATTCTTCTTTCTTATAAGGACTAAGTTTGCCACACATGATGAATACCTAATGGGTTGAATAAGCCCACCATCCATTAATTTATTTAACTTTTCCCATATCTTGGTTGTCAATATAGGGTTAATAGGTCTCTAATTTTTCTTGAAAGGTTTGCTACCAGGATGTAATGAGATGGTGCATGTTGAAAATGATCCTCTCTATATGCTTTCAGTTAAAAATAAGACCAAGCCATGCAATCCTTATACTTATTTGAAAATTACATGTATGATTTATTCTCTTATGTACTCAAGTGAGTACCAAGCTAGACTTTTCTTGTATTTTATCTAGTGTCCAAATTACATTCAATCACATCTTTTGAGATAAAGAAATATCTATTTTTAATCATGTTTCCTCCATCAAAAGATGCCTTTAAACTTACCAATCCTCTTGGGATAGTGGTTGTCTTCAACTAAATGATATATTTACCAAATAAGTTTTCTTTGCCATCATAAATTTGGACCATGGATTTCAAGTGTATGATATAACCCTAAAATTTCACTTCACAATTGAGAAACCTTTTGATTTTATCATCATCATCAAAGACTTGCCAATGATGAATGTATTTTGGGACAAAGGTCTGGCATGTACCTCCACTTGATACTGATAGTGAGGGTTCATATTTTCACTTTCAAAATGAGCACTCAATGCTTCAATCCTATCATATTCCTCAATTAAACTTTTATCCTGATGACAAATATTAAAAATGTCAAAGAAATCTAACAAATCCCATACAAAATTTCTATAATTTTTTAACCTTTTTATTTTTGGTGGCCTAAGCATTTTAGACTTGCTTAACCACTAACTCAAATTCACCCTTTATAATAAAACTTATAATTCCATGTTCTTTGGGAATCCTAAAACCAAGCAAGGGTGCCTCCTATTCCACAATGTTGTTAGTGCACACAAAAGATAGCTTATAAGAAAACCTAAAAGATTTTTTATTGGGGACATAGAAAATAACCCCATCTCTATTTCCAGTACTGGAGTAAGCCATGTCAAAACACATTCTCCAAACATCATTACTTTATTTTTTAGGTCCAACATCAATAATAGTAAGTTTTTCAACAAAATATACATTTTCATCAAAATTTCCCAGCTCCACATTAGTGTATAAAACCTCATTTAGAGCACATCTTGGATCTTCAAGCGCATGTAACATTCTAGGATCTCTATGAAGTTTCACCATATTAACCTCTAAAAGAATGTTGGCATAATAAAGGTCCATATAAACATTTCCCACCCATTTTGGTATCCCATTTTATTTAAAATCACAACCCCCACTTGGGAGTGAAATCCACTACTACCACATCCATGTTCAAAAATTTACATAGATAAACTACCAATTGCAATACCAATCCTTTAACTAGTCTAACAATTAGTACTTATCTTTAGTCCATGGCATATCACTTGATAAAATAATATGTTATTATTACTCCAAGATCATTAAGGACATCTAAGGGAATCACATTACAAGAGGCTCCTAAGTCAAACATAAACTTGTGAATAATTAAACCATTAATCAATAAGGTAGTGTAAAAAGGGTCAACATCAAACTAACTTTCTATTAAGGAATTTCCCAAATAAACTTATAGGGCTAGTTTAATAACCTCATGCGACTCTTCATTGTCATCTAGGGATATTGAGAGTGAAGTAATCTCATTGGTAGATGTATTATAATTAAAATCTAGATACTCAAATGCCCTCCTTCCATGTTCTACTATTCTTAGCATCTCAACAAGTAGGACAATGATTTTTAATTGAATCAATAATTGGGTGATATCACACATATTTTAATAAGGAATGGGATTATTTGGAGGAAGGGTGAAAACATTTTCAATAGGAATATGGTCACTTAAATTTAGAGGGGTAATAGGATGGGATGAACTAGCATTTTTAACAACACTTTTCAAGGGTGGGTTTCTTCTTACGTCATTTGTACCCTTATGAATAATATATAACAAAGGTTATTTACTCTTGGCTATATCACCTTTGTATTTGATATTTTGGGAAGCATGTGCTAGATTGGAAGAAATAAGGACCTCTTTGGTTTTCTTAACTTCTTTATTTTTATCCCCTACCTTTAGATTTATAGGGGTAATCTCTTGTGGATAAGCATTGTGTTGCTTGATTCTCAAATTGTATTCTTTCCCTTGGGAAACTACAACATTAATTAACATTTATCTATCCTTAACTAAAGGATTTCCCACATCACATTTTTTAATCATCATAGATCTCAAAAACTCAAAATCATGATTAGGCAACTCATACACTTATGTCATGTTTATATCACAAATGAATTCAGGAGTTGGGACACATACCGCTTTTACTACACTCCAAAATTGATCAACAATATTAGCACTCAATAATTCTATGGAGCAGACATTTTACTTCAAAATATTTGATAGTTAAACATCATAATCTCATCACTTTTAGATGCAGACTCAGATTCCTCTACATATTTATCAACTCTTTAAGTAATATCACAAGGAGTATGGGGGAGAAATCATTTATCACACTAATAAATATCAAAATCATAGTCTACAACATTAATCTTGGCCTACAACAGATTAAGAACCTCCTTCCCATTTCCTCTATTCTAATTTATATCATTTCTCACATCTCAGGTAGGTATCTTCCCTATATCATTATCTCTATTATGGAAAGAGGATATCCCTTGTGTGTTTGACTCTAGTTTTGATCTCTGTCCTAACTAGAATATCTATGAGGAATCCCCTTCTCATCTTTGGCTAACTTGTATGACATATTATTGGCAGCAATGGTTAAGGTTTTCATAGTTTCCATGAGGTTGGCAATCTTATTAGATTAATACTTCTTAAGATTGGTCAAATTTACATCAGTCCTTTTGTTTAGAGGCTTCCCCATAGCCTTTATTTTATTTTCAATCTAAATGGCCATGTTGAATGAAAACCTCATATTTGTGGTAGTCTTATCTCTCAATTAGTATGATTCTTTCTTATTAAAAGCATCACAATATTTAATCAAACAAGTAGTATCACTTGGCCTGATATTATTAGGCAACCTCATCATAGTCTTATTAAACCTTATATTGAAGTCCTCCATACATTCATTTGGGTTCTTATTTATGTTTTCAATTTTTTCTAGAAGAAATCATAGATAAACTCTATCACCATATTGTATTTTAAAGACATTATTCATTTCTTCCCATGAATCTATGCATCCATGGGGAAGAGAGTTGAACCATTCAGGTGCATCTTCTTCTAGTGTTTACACAAAAATTTTAATACAAACATCCTCATATTCAACCTCATAGTCTTTAATTATAATGTAAAAAGCCATCAAATACTGATCTCTAGTCACTACATTATTCCCTAAAACTTACGGAGTCAATTCCTTACCTCATTTGGAACTTCATTGGGGTAACCCTCTATTTCATCAAAGTTAATTGGTCTAAATTTGGGAATCTTTAATGTAGGATGTTCATTTTCATCTTGATCTTTATGCCTCATAATTGGTTATGTGGTGGGCTCAAGATCAGATGACAAAGGGCTAGGATGGGGTGATTGAGGTGGACTTGGGTGACCAAAATGAGGAGATTCAGCTTGTTGAGAAGGTGTTAGGTAATAAATAGGATTATAAGACTATGCATTATTAAGATAAATTTTATAATCTTTAACCAAAGGAATTTTAAAAAAAAAAAAGTTTAGGTGTATCAAAAGTATGCTGATCTAGGCACTTCTTTCCTCTAAAACTTTATCCTTCATTGGCCTCAAAAATTGTCTCCTTTTATGATGAACACTTAACTCAGAGACAAGCTTCTTTGATGAATCACCTCTAAAGGAGGAACTTAGTCCCTCCAATTTTTAATACAAGATAACAATCAAAACTTAATCAATTATAATGGGCATTAAAATTTCAAAAACAAATAAAACATTGGAGTCACCTGTAGAAGAAATATTTTAGGATAGAACAAATCACAAATATATAGTGATACAATCTGAAATTACACTTTCTTATAATCAGTGATGAGATAGAAAAACAAAGACACTAAAAAATTTAGATTCACATTCAAAAGATCAAATCACTTTAAAACTTGAATAAATAATATATCTTTGTAAAAGGCTCTGATAACATAGGTTCCAAGGATCTTCTCCCTAATAATAATGCCAGATAGGTGTTGCATAATTTAGGCATAATGTATCAAATCATACTCAATTAACCTTAAATTTAAAATGCATGAGATAATATGAGTAAGCACTACATAAAGATATGTATCAAAGGTCAATTCATTAAATATTTCACTCCTCAACAATGGTGCTACTCAGATTTTGGATCCTAGTTGTACACCTCTAGAATTCAGAATTACACATTTGAAAACATGGTAAACAAAGATGATAAACCTTAGTTATGTAATTATATTAGGTAAGGTTTTAACATCTATATGGATTGAATCATAGATAATGATTGAAAGGAACCAACAAAAGGTATGATTATTTCCCTACTACTTCTAGCTCTACCTAAACCAATATGAGAGGATCTATGAGATACCTCAGTCACAAAGAGGGATACTATATTTCAATCTCAATGAGATTATCAGCACACATACAAATATGATCAAAGCATAACCAAACTTTCACAATACACTCAGGAAGAGTTGTCACATAGAATGAGCAAATGATTTTAAATAAAATACAAGCTATCAAAGATAGATAGAATTTGATTGTAATATTCATTTCTATAGAAACTATTGACAATCAAGATCCAAATGGAAAATTACAATACTGGTCTTCAAAGATGAACCACTAACATATTTCAAATCTAAAAAACTAATGCATATGTAAGATAATAACACATAAAATCTCCAATAACATGTATTACTTGAAGGGTTAAGACAAGTATGATGAGTTAGGTATATTTAAAAGAGTTTTGGTGGCTTTCAACGCTAGGAATTCCTTAAACTACCATACTATCACTCATTCCCAGATGTAAAATATTGAGAAACAAGATAAAGAAAACTATCAAGAAATATTTGCATTCATTGATACCAATCCAATGCAAGCATTCAAGTGATCCTTAAAATATCCAAAGTATATAGTCAATTAAAGGCTCAGGCACCTTCTCCTATTAACTCCAAAAATCTAGGATATCCTTAAAACATTATCAACAAAACATTCCAAAATAATAATGTAGAAAGGAATTTATAATCAAAGTTCATGGCCAAAATGACTACCATTAAAAACAATAAAAACTAATACCCAATCAATATTTAATGAATAATGTGCTATTGCACTTCATTGATAAGAAAGATTAGAAATCATAGATAATTTATATTAACTTGAAAGTAAATTAACATACATCTATGTTCAAAATGCTAATGTGATGAAAAATATAGTGGATTTACTTTTAAATATGGGATACATATACATAAATGATCTTAGAGTCTGATAATGACTATACAAAGCAATCGCGTTAGCAACAAAAAACAAAAACAACATCAAAAATTCCTTAAAAAAAACCTATAAAGAGGACACATCCTCTTTAATTATACAAAATTTTCTCATCCAGAATATTCTTGAAAGATGTTCCATCTATAATATGTCTTTGCATATACCTAGAGACTCTCATGCTCTAAAAGTTAATGATTTTAGTAAATCAGTTATCCATGTCATGATGATGTTTGAAATGCCCAACTATAAGTTTTTTGCAATTGAGCTTGCGAAAGAATATTCTTCTTGAGTGCAGACAGACTTTATCTTTATGTGCAACCATTTTGCCCTATTTTTCAACTAATTATTTTCCCATTCAAACTAAGGATGACATTCTAGTTGATGATCTGGTTACCACTTTCCATTTAAAGAATAAATAATGAAATAATGGAGGGAATAATAAATAATATAAAAATTTCTCAACAATGTTAATATCTTTCTTCTTTGGTACTCTATTCACATGGTTAGGGTTTGAGTGGTACTCTCCTTCAGATTCTTTATTTGATTCCTTATTATATTTGGAATATTCACTTATTGTAACTTTTTAAGGAGAAATCCTAGCTCATCCTAGAAGATAATGACCTCTTAGAAGGTTCAAAACCGTTTGAAGGATAACTTTGATTGCAATATAATTCCTCATCTTAAGGGTTGTCATATATATCATAAATAATGATTATGTTTACATACTAAAGATTCAAACCACTTCTAGTATCATAAATCTTAAGTATAAAGGTAAAATATTCACTTAAAATCTTGGTGAACTCAACTATAGCTAATTCTTTATCATCTTGGCTAGTCAATCCATCTATTCCTCTATACATCAGATCATGCTACTACAAATAGTCTTCCAAAATACCAAGTGACTTTGTCATAGTACTGAATAAGAGCACACAATTCCCTTAGATAATTCTATACATTTGTTCTTTAATGAAGCATATTCTTTCACTTTCCATTTCTTGTTTATTTCACCCACATAAGCTACATTTTATTTTGCTTTTAGGGTCTCTAATAAATGACACATATATTACTTTATATCCTATGGGTTCTCAAACTTATCATGCACTTTTGTGCCTTACAAGTATTTGGACCTTATATGCACATTTTCACTTTATGAAAAAGTGTATAACATCTTCGAATCTCTAAACTTGTTCTTCCTTCTAAATTTTTTTCTAGAGTTAGACTGCATACCTCTACATGACTTTAAGATGACATCTATAGTAACATTTGTTTTAATACTTAATAGTGAAGATTTTATATTTGTAAATTACTTTCTTGCCTAAGAAAGCAATGAGTTAAGCATGAAACAAATTTATAATACTTTTTATCTCTTCCTATTTTGATTGAGTAGTGGAGCATAAAAACTATCCATATTTTTCTTTGAAACATTGCAATAAATCTAAGGAAACTAGATATCTATGTAGATGAAGAATTTGAAGCCTAAAAGCTATGGTGTTGAGATCTCTAATACATTCATTCCAATACCTATAAACATAATCAAGGGATTATATTATTTCATTTTATAAACTTTGATCTATTCTAAGGCATTCAACATTATCCACCATGATAAGGCATGATGAATAGAGTTCTTTATTTTTCATCAACAATTTTTAAAAAGGGAAAAAATAATACCACAGATGAATCTATATGATTGAAACAAGACTTTTATCATTCACAAATGTAATAAAGAGACATACATACACAAATATAACATAAGATAAGAAAGGAAAAAAATTAGTCTATTAGCATTCTCTAGGTTACAGTGTGTAGATGAATTCCTCAAAGGCAGAAAATTTTATCTAACAACCAAAATATCCATGGGTTAAATAGGAAACCCATATTTATATAAAATAATATTCCCTTAATAGAGATGATTTCAACAAACCCTTATGCTTAGTTATGGATCCCAAAATTAGGGAATCTACATGAAAATGTCACCCTTCCCAGCTTGAAATGGTGTCTTTATTGGAGTAGAAGGATAAAGAGAATTCTGTAATGGATAGGCACTTTACCAAGTGTTGATAGAGGAAAAAATGTGTTTGAGTCTTTCAGTTAAATCATTTCTCTTTGAGTTAAATTGAGGAAGTATCTCCATAGAAAAATGGGTGCCACAATGAACTTCATGACTTAGTTAGTCTTCTAGAAAAAATTGAATGATTTTTTGATATTTTAAGAAATAACTTACAAAACCTAACTTGAAATTTGTAGTTGAGACTTTTACAACTTTTAAGTAATTTAACTTGAAAAAAATGAAAGTGTAAATTATAACATGAGTTTTTATAACTTTTACAATTCAACTTGTCAAAAATAAAAGTGTGAAATACAAGTTTCACTCTTTCAACTAAAGCTTGATAAAAAGATAATTGTAAATTAAAAGTAGCTCTTTATCAACTTAAAGTTAAGATCTGTCAAAATTATAGTTACAATTTGAAATTTTCAACTTTACAATGTATCTTAAAATAATTGTATTTTATATAATGTGTTTCAAATAATCAAATAATCAATCCACAATAGTGATTTATGAGGATTCCTTATCCTTTTTTAGTTGTATCATATCGATATAAGCATCAAAGCTACTCATCATCTCTATAAGGTGATCTTCGTCATGACCAAATTTATAAATATTTCTAATCTCACATTTTGATATTACCTCAGATAGTTCTCTAGAAGTAACTTTGTAGACTTGGGTATCCTTTCCCATTTGATCAGGTGTATTATGATACTTGATGAATCAGTGGATGGAATTTAGTTTGAAAGTTATATCACGTGTTAATTATTTTTTAACTACCCATTTTTTTTATCTTGGGCCTCTTAAATAGGAAGAGGTTTATCTTGGTGATCTACGTCATCACACGAAAAAATACAAAGTGAATATTCAATATCATATATTATATCTATGGCCTTGTCACATGTGCTCTTGGCCTTCTTAATACTTTCACTAAGTATTTTGATTATAAATTTTTCTACAATTTTGAGATTTTCATGCTCTAAAGGATTTTTATTATCTTTTCTAACATGAGGGTGTCACTCTCAATCAGGAAAATGGCCTAAATTTTTTGAAATTTAAAGTTAAAAATTTTAATCTATTCTTCATATTTAGTTATCTCTTCCTTTAGAGATGCACGATCATCCTTTATAGTATTGTAGTAGTCTATGGATAGTTCTATAACTCTATTCCCTTTTGTGATTAATTCCTCAACCTATTATTTTGTATATCTTCCCATGTCACCAATATCTATCATTGCCTCAAATGTTTCTTTGTTAGGGAAATCAGAGAGAGATTGAGTTGGATAGGTAGAATCAAGTTGATTTGTTGGGTCTATGAACTTTCTTAAGGTAGCTATCAACTACACAAATTTGTTCTTCAACTTATCTTTAGTGACTTATCATTGTCCATTTTCTCAGAAAGAGAACTTATACTTGTTTGAACATCATGTTTTAGTCCTCTTATTGGAGGAGCTAGGTATACCTTAGATATCTGATAATCCCTCACCACTAAATCTTCCTTTTATTTATTTGATGGGGGAATTATTATTTCCACGTATGTTTCACCCTACTACATCGTATGAGATTATAGAGATGGTTTTGGGGCCTTTTTCTAGTTTTTTTTTTATTTTTCCAATATACTAAAATTTAGAGTACTGGGAGATATCATTTATTTCCTTTTCTTTGACATTGATTATCCTAACCAAATTGGAGTGGATACTTGTGAATCCTATGTTTTTCCAATAGCCATTGTCAACTATGAGTTACTATACTGGTAGTTACCATGATAAGTGTCATATCTACCATTGATATTATTGTTGAGTCCTTGACTAATGATTTGACAATTCCTTCCCCTTTGATGGGTCGAGTAGCCATAATTGAGTCAGTGGGTATCTTTATTTCTATCTCCTTAATGGGGTTTAGGTTAATGAGAGACTATAATAAGGCAATGATACTTGGATGGGTGAAGTGGATGTGTTTATAAGGGGTTTAAAAGTTTTAAATGACATATGTAGAGAGGTAGGGATCTATGGTTCGAATAAGGAAACCTGTGGAAGGGTGGAGTCCAATGTAGAAAAACAATTAATCAATGTACTGGAAATGTCTAGAGTGGATGAAATGGGTAGTGTGATAGAAGATGAAGATAGGGGTGTATCAAATCCAGCAGTTATGATAAATAGTGGGGTTATAGCTAGAATGACTGAGATGGTTGCCTTGTATTGATGGGCGGTGTTAATAATTAATGGGGTAGAAGTGATTTTGGAAGATGAAGGTGGAGGTGGAGCTAGGATAACTAACTACAATAATTAACTCATTGCTATGGGAATCACTAGTATTAGGGACACATATCAAGGAGTGATTAATTGCATTGGTGGATTAGAGGAAATAGGAGGGGTAATTACTTTCATCAGTAATCTAGTAGAAATAGCAGTGATTACTTAAGCTAGATGGATAGTATAAATAGGAGGATGGGTACAATAGTTGTGTCACTTGTGAAAATTGATAGTGATTGATCCATTGGCTGGGTTGTTGGCTCTTGGCTATTGGAGGAATCCATTATTGCCTTTTGGTTTTATTTCCACTTATGTGAGACAACTAGACCCACTACTTGATCTTATTGAGTTCCACTATTGAAACCCTCTACTATTTTTTCCACTGCACCATTATATTTTACTTCTCTTAACCTATATATGATATTCATGGTCTCTTTGTTTATTTTAACCCCCTTGATCCTTAACTATTTCAATTTGATATTTATTACTTGGGTGAAATTACCTAATAAGGAGAAAGATTTAGGTGTAGACCACCTAAATATAGGAAGAAGTTGAAGATAATTTTTACTATCATAATATACCCTATCCATTGATTGTTCCTCATTTTTTAAATCTTCTAAAACTAGTGGCATATTATAAGTCTTAATTTGTTCCAGTGTCATTCTAGAATAATCTCTAAACCTAACCTTTTCTTCATCTTGTATATCCTCCTAGTAGTATTCATAAAATGGAATGTGGGAATATGAGGAACCAAATATACAAGTAACATAACCAATCACATCATATAAGGGCATAACATCAAGAGCTCTCAAGGTTATTTGAGTCATCTCTCCATCCAAAAATTTGTCTTTAGATAAATAAGGGTAGGTATATCTCCCTATAATAATAGGAAAGTGTATCCTTATCTTATGCCTCCTTGATAATAACTTGTGGGTTTTCACTTGTATCACAAGTTCCAATAATTCCCATTTGTCAGTTACATATCTAGGAAGGCTGTAAGGACACCCACTAAAACCACCAACCTTGATGTATGAATATATGGGGAATTGGATAAAGTATAATCCCTAATTTGAAATTTTTGTTGTTTCAACATCAAAAAATCTTATACTCCCTAGTAATTTTTAAAACATGATTATGATGTAATATACAAAAGCATCATTAACCCTTCTAAATTGTTGTTTTCTAACCTCTAAGGAGAGATCAAGGTAATAGTTGAAAGCTTTTTTGATGTTCTTTGACACTACGTTTAATCCCAAGAATGCCCTTCCTTTTTATAAAATACAGACAAGGTAGGAGGTCATATCAAATTTACCTATGTTTTGAACTTCAATCAACTATTTGTGAGTGCAATCACTAATCAATTGGGCCCACTAAATGTATTTTTTATTTTGATGGATTACCTAGATATATTGGTACATCCAATATTGATAATTATTTACATTTGGGTTCCCTATAACTCTATGTAATAATATGATCATATTTCCTACTTCATCCTCAAAGTCTATCCTAACTAGGGTCTTATGCATTCTTGTGGCTATAGATTTCAGGGTTTTTAACCACTATTTATTTGAAACCTATAAACATGTTGCCTTATTATCTTGATATAAATTTTTGGAGGAATCAAGGATAATGTATATGTAGCTTTCAAATTACAAGATCAAGAACAAGTATCAATGAAATATGGATCAAGATTCAAAATCTTCTCCCCTTTATCATTCACTACCTCCCTCTTCTTATCATCATAGTTTTTAGCCATGGTGAGCACAAGTTCTAAGATTTGTACCAAGAGTGGGATGGTTGCATCCTAATGCAAACCACTATCATAGATGCTCTAAATCCAATCTTTATTGAATTTTACATTGACTCTATTCTATAAATATGCTAGGTATGTGTGACATAAGTCTATGTCAGTTATCTCATTTGTGTTTGAATCTAAGCTATATGGGACACAAGGTCTCTTTGACTTGAACTTCATCACTTTTATAGACATGTACATTGGGTAAATAGGTGTGGGAAACCAACTATAGAGCTAATTAGAATTTGGCCTTACAATTACAATTTATTTTTCCTCTTTGAATGTGGTGGTGTTTTGTTATGATTTTACAGTTATAAAATCTAGTGAGACTATAATGTCCAATAGTATCTATATATTTTGACCAAAAGTTTTGATAGGGTTTTAACTTGTAATTACACTTGCAAATTATGATATAATGTCCTATGGGAAATTGGTTTACAAAGGCAAATTAGACTTATAATAGTAACTCAGAGTGTTAAAGCAAAGGGAATATTTTTTGTGGTTTTTATGCATTTTTATAACTAAAATCTCCATGGCGTTTGATCTTAAGAAGGCATACAGGATTTTTGCCTTGTAATTATGTAAGGGACATTTTGGGAATATTCCATTTTTTTTAACAATATTGAAAAACCCATATATTTATTTTACCTAGATGAATTTTAACAACAAGACTCTATAATTGTAGGTAAAAATGAGATAATGTGATTGACCAAAAAATGATGATATTCCTTTGACAATTCCAAAGATAAAACAATAAATTTATGAAATAAAACCCTATGTTTTGTTGAGAAGAACAATGGTAGCAATGACATGGAAATTATAAAATGAAAAATTTAGGTAACCTAAGATAATACTATGTTTACACGATACATAGAGGTTGATAGTGGTGGATTTGGTGCATGGAAATTACATTGATTGATAATGATGGTGAATGAACTCATTATTTCTCATTTTGGAGGTTTGTTTTGTAGGTTTCCTTGGCACTATAGATCTATATTTAGTTTAAAATATTAATAATGATGCAAAAAACCTAATTATATACCCAAATCATGCAATTAATGCTAAGCATAGTGGTAGATGGATGAATAATAGGAAAGCGGGTCCACAAAGTCATTTTGCAAGTTTATAATTTCTTTTTTATTCCCTACTTTTTGTTTAGGGGGTTTTCTATAGGTACGAAATGCTTTAGAAGTGGGTATAAAAACCCTAGTTTCACTTTACAAATTTTAAAAGTTTCAAAGTGTACTGAGAATTTTGATTCCTATTAGGTTATGGAAAAAGGCAAAAAGTGGAGACTGCATTGCACTTTGTAATTTTTCAAGTTGTGAAGTGTAGCAAGAGTTTTGATTCCCACTAGTATTGATTAAGATTAGAAAGTGGAGTCCTAGTTGAAATTTTAAAATTTTCAAAGTTTTAAAGTGTAATGCAAGTTACAATTCCTACTAGCTATTGGGTAAGTAAGAAAGGAAAGATTTGAGTGCACTTTGCATCTTTGTAAAGTTTCAAACTACACAAAAATCTATGATTTCTACTTGGGTCTTAGAAAAAGGTATTTAGGTCATTTTAAAAGCTTTTTCTTAAAAAAGTTATGGGTATCCCTTAAGGAATAAGGTGTTTTGATATTTTTGGTACGAAAATATTGATAGGTACCCAAGCCACTACTAACAATTCCACTACTTCACACAATGCAAATAACATCACTCAAACCCATCAACTTCTATTAAAAACTCTTAATCAAATGATTTTTTTCCAAGACAACAATGCCAACCAAATGATGAAAATGTAAAATCATCTTATCCATCTTCAAAATCACCCTAAATAGATTCCATGGGGAATGCACAACCAAAATGTTCCTCCACCTCCTCTTCAGGATTCCAATGGTAATCTTATCCCCCAACCTCCTCTTGATAACAAAAAAATCAATCACCTTAAAAATGATCCTATTACACCTCAAAGTGATAACATTAAAATAGGAATCATCACCCTACCATTACTTTTAATGGGTCAACCAATCCTACTCACCACTTAAAAACATTTGGAAATATATACAAAGATTGGTTCAAGTTAAATAATTTTGTTTTTACCAAGCTATTACAAAAAACTCTCATGGTCAATGTTTTAGAATGGTATAACCAAATCAAATATCATTCCATCACTCATTTGTAATATTTAGTCAATGATCTAGTCTAAGAGTTTACAACTAGTGATCTCCTTAAAAATACTTTGGCCCATTTTATTAATTTTAAGCAACTTGAGACTAAAACTAAATAAGCTTTCATCAAACGATGGAAGACCTTGTCTAACAAGTGTGAACATAACATGGTATATGATAACCTTTTTGTATGTTTACCATTTATCTTTATCCTAATTTATAATAAGTCTAGACTCTCTCCCCATGTACTTTGGAAGAGGCCATTGACCAAGCCAAGCACCAAATTTCCTCATTCATTAATTCAAGCCATCCCAACCTTATATGGTTACTCTCATGTTAATTAAAAATAAAAATCATCATGAAATTAATGATGGTATCACTGATTCCTATGATATCATTCATAATAATCAAGCTATTATTCCCAACCAAGTTCTATAACAAGCTTCCTCTCCAAACCACATCACTAATCCTTATCTATCTTCAATAAATCACATCAATGTTCATAAACCTTTATCCTTAGTGGAATTAAAAAGGTGTCTACCAAGGCCTCTTCCATGATAACTTGACCCCACTCATCCCATCAAATCCTAGTCTGATCCCAATAAATTTTATTGGTTTTATGTTAGTTGGGGTCATTCCCATGAGACTTGTAAGCAACTACATAATTTGGCTATGGATTTCCTTCTCAGTTATAATTTTGTCCATGATTCTATCATTCATAAATGTAAACAATCCTATAACATTGCCTTCAAGTCCCATGAAACACAAACTAAATCTCAAGATTTGAACTAGGCTAATGCTCATTTGGCCATCTACAAATACCCTCTTATAAATCACCAAAACAATCAAGATAAGCCTACCCCTTCTACCAATAGTGTTGATAGTCTTTTAAACCTAACTATAGAAGAGAATGTGGTAAATATGAATAATATATGATGGGTAGTTTCCTTTATTTATCTGCATTCCATCCACACTCATCAATCATCTCACACTTTTCATGTTATCCAAGAATCTTACCTAACTCACTTAATAGAGTTGGGGTAATAAGACCTTATATATTTTAATGATCTAATTCCAACACCTCCCTTGGATAACACTTATAATACCATTTCTACCACTCCTCCAACCTCTTTACCCATCACAAATTATACTCAAAATTTTATTAACACATCTTATAATTTATCTCAAACCAAACCTACATAAACTACCCCATCTTCTCAATACAATCAACAAACTTGTCCTCCAATTAAACCTTCTACATCTTCTCAATATTAATTCACATACACTTTGGCTCATTCTTATGAGGACCTCCTTCAACATTTTACACCTATTTATAATATTCCCCTTATGGTCTATGATGAATGGGATCCTATCATGTAACTTACTAATCTCCCATCTCAAATCCCATTTCTTGAACTTATGCAAACTTCTATGTGTCACCATAATTATCTTTTGTAGTTCTTGTCTGAAATGAACATCCCTCATCCTCCCTAGTAGGATGAGAAGTCACATTATATATATCATAAGATATAATTTTAAAATAGTCTAAAGAGATGTCGATAGACATGGTTGAAACAATTAGACATGTCTCTTTTCCTCAAATTCCCCATTGCTTATATGATCCCTGATGAGATTATGCTTCATGTAGATGATCCTAACCTTTTTATCAGTATCCAAAATGGTGATATCCAAGTCAATAATGCCTTGATTTATGATGGTTTGGGCACTTTTGTTTCCTCTCTAAAATTTATTAATACCCTTTGGTATTATGAATGTAATCTTAAGTCCACATGCATCACCTATCAAGGTTATGACTAGAGGCAAATGCCTCTATTAGGTTGTGTGTGGCTCCCTATCACCATCCCACCTATCATTGTTTGAGTGAAGGTGATGATATTCAACTTTCCTCTATCTTATAAAATTTTCTTTAGTAGGCCATGGAATCATTTCATGAGAGCACTTACCTCTTTCACTTTCCAATGTGTCAAATTTCCTCATAATGAAGTAATCTATAGGATTTAAGGTGACATTAAATCTTAGGATTTTGAACAATTCCAAGACTATGGTGTATTCAAGATTCACACCCTTAAAACCTTGATAAGTGTTTCATTTTTATGAATATTAATGGTTTAAACTTCCTATCAACTCTACCCAAGGTTACAATGGTCACCCCAAACTCATTAGTAATATACCACCTAACCTCTTATATTTAGATGGTGATGAGCTTAAAAAGATCCATCTCAATATCAAAACCTTGGATTTCTCACCTCATCTCATTTATTAGATTTCCCATTCTTTAAAACCATGTTCCCATCAACCACCTAGTGATGATATATCTATTGTCTTAACTAAGCCTCCACACTCCATTCATCACACCACATTAGATGATAAGGTCCTCCCTACCTATGCCATTGATCTCCATTCACCTAACTATGATCATGGTTATACTTTAGATGATCCATTCTTATGTGGTCTTGTTTAGGTTTGAGATACTAAATTATTCATTATTATTCATCTTTGATTTAGTATCTCCATATATATTATAGTATTTCATCCTATATAATTCCTAATTTTAGCATTTTTCCTCTTTTTTGTAGGGTAGAGATGGTGTGCACACCTCTTATTTCTGAAGAGTCTCATAGGACTATACTTATAGATCATGCTATGATGGTCCCTATTGATTTACTAGATACTATAACCCATCTAACCAACTTATCTTTGAGATGCTTGTGATTGTCCTTAAGCCTTCTATGCATCCTGCCCCTCCCTTAACTGAGCCTAGTTTGGATCCTATTCCCACTCCCTCTCTAGCTAAGTCTCTTCCTATTTCTAATCCTATTCATACAATTGAGCCTGACCTAGTCTCTCCACCATCCCCACCTTCCCTTGGTGATGGTTTTTTCCCTTTATTTTAGCTTATTATTTTTCCCACCAAATGGGATAATTAACCTTATTGTGATATTCACAAAGTTACTAGTCATTGGATTAGAGACTATTTATTACACTAGCCTTCCTTAGTTTCCATTTCCACTTCCTTTTCTATTATACTTACAAAGTATACTAATAAGTTTATCTATTGATTTTATGGTATAAATAATCATTCATTCATGCATAGTCATAAGCTATGGATATATATAGACACCTTGCATCCCACCACTCCTCAACCCATAGACAAGGCTATATCTGCCCCAAAATTATTACTTGAATATCTTTCCAAATATGGAGAGGTATGTTGTCTCTAGTACCAATGTGGTACTCATCACACTAATCATTACTACATATTTTAATAACATCTCAAATATTACCTCATGGTCATTCTTGTACCTAATACCCTTCCTCACATAGGTCACCCTCACAATGAGGCTCCCTCTTCTTCCCCATAGCTCCACCACCTATGGTCATTTCTCCACCTATGATTTTCTCACCCATGGATCCTATTTTAACTGTGGCACATTCACCACCAATGACCCCTTCATCTGCCATATATTCCATTACCATTCCTTCCCCTAAGCATCCCCTACATGATAACCCACATCAACATGATTCTTTAGGCGTTGTTACATTTCCCATCAAGGATATTTGACACAAATTATTTTCTCAACTTTACCTAAATATCAAAGAGATTTTGGTTGTAGTCCAAGTTCAAGTTCATAGAGACTTATCACATGTTGTGGATAATATGTGTGGAAAAATATATCAGTATTTATAAACACAAAAATGGTGTAATTTCTTTTATTTATTAATTTGGATTGGATGTGTGCTCCAAATTTACATTTATTTATTTTATATCATTTGACATTGTGTTAAATTCTTATCTATCTTTCGCGATGACTTTTATTTCACACTATATGTTTCTTATGATGTCATTATTCTTCTTATGTTCTCTTATGAATTATTTTTCATGATTACATACTTCTTATTTATGAGTTCCTTTTTTATGGTTATCTTGTTATTTTTCATGATTATTTGTTATCTTATCTTTATCAACACAGATAATTATTATTATGACTTGGTTATACAAACCTTTCTACCTTTAGTCATTCCTTATTTGCCATGTGATCAGTTAGTAAACAATTCATCTCATTATAATATCATTTTACCAATCCAATTTTGATATCCCTTTATTCCCCTTATTTCCTTTCTAAAACTAAGCATACACATGGTTGAGACTTGAGATAACATGTTGGTCATAGTTCAGCCCAAGTGTTTTAGTCAATCATGTACTTATATACTTAGATTCCTTTAGCCCAAGCCTAATTCTCATTAGTGTGTATCACTTTATCTCTCATGATTGGTCATTCCAAGTCTGTATGGAGGAGGATTCTTAAAATCCATAAACATTCAAAATCCAAATCATTTAACAAAAGGAAATGATCTAAAGGGCAACATTTAAAATTTTCAAAAGTCAAATCACACTAAAAGATTTGATTCTAAGCAAATATCATTTATTTAATCAAAGATAAAACTCCACATTTGACCTCATGATATATTTTAGGTCCATTGGGGTGTGATAGGCTAGCAAATTATAAAAGGAGAATAAAAAAATATTTTAGTGTGACCTACTTTCTCATGAAAGTACCCAATCTTCATAGTAGACCAATGGATTTATAAGGGGTCCTGAGGAATGTGGAACACATTGTGGGAAGGTAGGTCCATTTTATTTTTCTTATTTAAAATAACCAACATTATTTGATCTTAGTACCAAACTTATTTGCCTACATAGATTTGTGCCTATACTGAACATGTATCATTTATATATTGATGGTCACTAGTCATTTAGTGTCTTTTTATGTCTTTATTATGACTCATATGTCCTAAGGTATTCTCATTAGAAGACCCAGATTATGTTTCTCACATTCCCTCTTTCATTCCATTTAATATTTTCCCTTGAGAAACATTATTTTGTTCACTGATCACTCCACCTAGGGATTCAATTTGTGAGTTATAGTGTAAGTTAACCTTGGAAAGGACTACGCCTTCCTAAAAAACTACAAAATTTTCACATTACCATTCTAAACATGTAATTTTACCATATTTTACGCCTTTTTTTCACCTCATAGGTGTTCCATTTGTGAGTTACAATGTAAGACCATGGATAGGACCTAGCCTTCCTCACAAAATTTTCCAATACCCAAGTCATAATGAAATTACATGTGTTAAATATGAGATAAGATGTTATTGATTATGAGTTACACATCATTGACATGTTTCCCATCTTGATTTAGTATTTTTATGCTTAATTCATTAATCTTTCACTTTTATCTTCTTATTTTTCTGACTGCATGTAATAATCCAACCATTTTTCTTAAAGTTTTTCATACTTCCCAACTTGAATTAGTTTGTTAATTTAAGAACATTTTGCCAATTTTGTTTCTCTTTTATTATACTTCCCAACATGATGTAGTATGATTTATTGACTTAATTGATTTTTTTCCAACCATTTATCTTTCACATGCTTTCCATTTTATTACATTATTTTCATACTTGCCAATGTGATTTAGTGTCATCTTACTTATTTTAATTTGGTGTCAATATCTTTTATGGTTAAAAAAAATGTATTATTTGTTTATTATACTTAGTAATCTTCTATTATTACACATTTCCCATCATGAAATAGTGTGTAGTTCATTTTTTAATGACTACTTATACTTTTCCAAGTCCTTTTCACCTGTTTCTTTTTAGCTATGAATGTGTTCTACATAATGCTTAAAAAGAAAACACCCCACATATATTTTCTAAAAAATATATAACAAAGGTCAAACACATGTGATAAAAATAAATGTATTAATCAATAAACAACTAAAACCAAAATATAACTCATGAAACCAACATCCAACTATCAAAATAATATATCTCTAGATACCATGTGTTTTTACACAAATACATCACTCAATCTCTATGGTTGGGCTCCATCATGCCTATTTTGTTGCCTAGAATTGATACCCATAGACACCTTAGACCATCCCCTATACAAATTATGATGTAATGAGGTGGTCTAAGATCTCAACATTTCTACCTATCCCTGTAGTTTGGGCATTTAGGCCTATACCTATCCCAGCTAGTTTTTGGTACCCATGTGTGTGGCTCTTGTTAGCAACCAAAATAGAACATTGCTTGAATCATGGCATATTATTCTAAAACTCCTTCACACCTGGACTAAAAATTGAATTATCAAAGGTGTCAGACACCTAAAATTAAACTATACCTCTAGATTTTGATGAGGCTAGCTAATCTAATGAATCATTCTGCATAATTTACTATAACCTAATGATTTTTAGGATGAAAAGGGGTAGAAGGAAATTAAAAGGGAGATATTATTATACTTTTGGTGATACACCTATATTTTTGGTTATTTTAAATCCTAAAACACTTATAAGAAAAGTAAATAACTAAATATACAACTCCAAATTACTTCAATGCATCAATATTTCATATAGAGGTTATATCAAGTGATATAAGCATGAGGGAAATCATGGAATACACCTGATTCAAGGAACTAAACATTAAATTATATCCATTATTATATTATTTAAATGACATTAAACACTAAACATGGCCTGTATAAGTTAGCATACTAGTAGCTAGGTGAGATCAGGTCCTGACAACAAAGAAAATACTAACACATGTTCAAATAAACTAACATAAACACACTATACCAGAATAATAGAATCTAAAACAATCATTTTATTTGTCTCAAAATGTTAAAAATCTCAATCTTTTTAGATTCTATTCATGCCCAAGAGAGGGATCTAAAAATTATCTTGAAAGCCTGAATATATAACAAATAAAAGCAACTCTAGCCAAAGTGGCATAGATGAAAGAACATGAAGTGAACTTAATATTAACTCAAGTAAAATTTGAGTTAAATTTGATAAAAATTATCTTCAATATATCTCTTTAGTGTCCTTGTATTTCATCAAACTTATTTTGGAATTGGAAAGGAGTGGTGGGCCCTTTGCCTTGTCAAACTCTCTTTACATGAATTCTCTGAAAATCCTTGGTGGATAGCTCCACTTTGAAGTGAGTTAAAACATATGAATGTCCTCACTTTAAATTAAAACCTTGAAATATGCATGAATTTTAAGTCAAATCATGTTTATTCAACTTTTAGTAAATGGTACTGAAGACTAGGCAACTCCCCCTTTAGTCCTTCTTTACATAAATTAGAAATTGAATATTGTAAAGTGAATGATATCTCCACTTTGAACATCATATATGAAGAATAAAATTCCACATGTGAAGTAAATTTTAAATCATGATGAATGGTATGAATAACATGGTATAATATTGAGTGTTAAAATCAACTTAAAGGTAACCTATAGGTTACAATGCATATAAAACCCTCTAGGTACTAAAAAGTACAATCAAACATGAGAGAGTGATTTGTTTTCAATTTGATAGCACAAATGTGATGAAAAAAACTTCATATTAAAGGAAATTATTCATGAAGGTAATTATATATGAAATATTTAAATATAATCATAATGTGAAGGTTTTTAACATGATACATAGTCTTTGACCTTTGATGAACACCTATAAGCATATTGTATCAAGGTAAAGACTTGGAAGATTCATGGGAGTAATGATCAGAGATGAGAAATTAATGATAATTAAATAATATTAATTTAAAAATGATGATTATGATCATAAATATATCATAAAAGGGCTCTAAAAAAGACAAGTTACATACATATATTCATCCACCTTCACTATAGCTTTATAAAGATCAAAACCCTTAACACGGTCCCAGCTTACAAGGTGTAAAGTCAAGAATAATCAAGTCAAGGATAGACCTATGAGGGTAAATTAATAAATATAAATGATAATTTACATATTAAATAATTTTAAATATAGCTAAGTCACTTCTTGATCATGACATGAGGATATAGTACATAGATTTGTACATATTTTGGACTGTGGGGAGCTTAAACCCCTTATAATAAGAAAAAACATGTTAGAGATAGGAGTGGATGATGATTTAAAATGAGGTTATAGGATTTAAATTTACTATGTGAATGTGAAATTTATATTTTAAACCTCCATTACTCATGAAAATACCTACAAGATGCATCTACATAGTCAAGTGCATACTCAGACATCATATAAGAGACATTTTTGAGAGAATTTTGATCTTTTTGGAATCTATATGTGGTTTCAAGACATAAATTTTGGTAAAAATGGTAATAATTAATTTTTTAATATTATATATAATTATAAATACCATTTCACAAGTGTAAGTGCTTAGTTTTTTTACACAGTCCCCTACATGTCCATTTACTAGCATCATTGGACCAGGTAATGTTCTTGGGTGCATACAAGTGTACCAGAGGTTGGAAATCCAATTTAGTGTTTTTAAATCATGGTAGGATGATAATAAATATTCATAATACCTTTAAATAGTTTCCAAAATCCAAATTATATGCAGACCATGCCCTTGAGGGCTAAAATAAGCAATCAGGCCTATAGCTCCATAAGGCATTTTTTGAGCTATCAAGCAAGATGACACATACAAATTGATTTAATGACATGGTAAAAGTAAAATTATGATTATTTTAATAAGGGATAAAAAATGGAGAAGTTATAATCATCTATAGGGATATATTTGAATTTTGTAATTTTAAACACCCATTCAAACCACTTGATCAAATGCTCGTATCTTTCACCACGTGAAGATTTTGTCAAAAAAATATTAGAATTATTTTAGAACCCATATTAAATTATAATTAATTAAAAATATAGGTTGGTTTATGATTTGTGATTTATTAACAATTTCTAAGAGCGTAAGTAGTCCAAAAAGCAAGAAAAACCCTACATGTAAATTTATTCACATGGCCAACTTCTCATATATTTTACGTGGGAACCAAATATTTTTATGGATGTTAAGGGGACATGTATAATACAAATTCATGGAAATAGGTTTGGATTTAGAGGTTTGTGCTTCATGAATCATTGTTAATAAGATTTAGCTCTAAAACCCTACCAAACCCTCATTGTGACCACCTTTGAAAAGGGTTTATTTTATTTCCATAAAAACATCATGTGTCAACCTGAAAAATGTTTAAAAATCAATTAAAATGAGAGATTATCCCATATATACTATTTTTTTATGGAACTATATGGATCAGGGTAAAAAACAACTTTTTATAGAAAATGCATGAAAATGAGGTACAAGGAAGTTTAAATGAAATAAAATCCATGTATTTTGAATCTTGATACTTTTTATTCATCCTGAAATCATTTTTTAGTCAAAAATATACCTAGAAGTTCCCTTACTATCTCCTTCAAAATAGCTAGTCTATAGGAAAATGAGGCAAAGTTGACCTAATCAACTATGGTGACTAATTGGCATGAGTTTCTTCATCAATAATACCTATATCATGTTGTGAGGAATTTTTAAATTTCTAAAAATCATTTTATTTTCAGGTTTCATGGTTTTATTTTAGGTTCTAATGGATTTCAAGTGCAATAAGTAGGCTACTAGGCCTAATTGGCCTAGTAGGTCTATTTGATCAAATTACTAAGATGAATAATGAAATTGAAAGGATATTAAGGATTTAATGTGGAATTATAGGATTAATATTTTATTTTAAAAGTGGAAATATCATTAAATTTCTAGTCTTATATTTACAATTAATGCAAAGGACCAAAGTCAGAGTTGACTAGTCTTAAGTACCATTTACTCAAAGTTGACTAAACATGAGTTAACTTCGAATTCATGTATTGTTCAAGGTTTAAATGAAAAATAATGAAATTCACATGTTTAAACTCATTTAAAATTGGATTTATCCACCAAATATTTGCATATCATTCATGTAAAGAGAGTTTAACAAGGAAAAGGACCCACCACTCTTTTCCAATTCCAAAAGAAGTTTCATGGAAGACAAGGACACTAAAGAGATATATTGAAGATAATTGTTATAAAATTAAACTCAAATTTGAATTGAGTTAGGATTAATTTCACTTCATCTTCTTCCATCTATGCCACTTTATCTAGAGCTTCTTCTGTTTGCTATATATTCAAGCTTTCAAGCCAATTTCTAGATCCCTCTCTTAGGCATGACTGGACTCTACCAAAATTGAGATTTTTAACCTTATAATATAAATAAAATGAATATTTTATATTATATTATGCTATTATAGTGTGTTTATGTTATTTAATTGAACATGTCATAGTATTTTCTCCCTTGTTATGTCCTGATCTCACCTAGCTATTAGTATGCTAACTTATGTAGTCCATACTTAGTGTTTAGTGTCATTTAACTGAGCTAATCATGGATATAATTGAATATTTAGTTCCTTGAATTAGGAATATTCCATCATTTACCTAATTCTTATATCAACTTATTAAACATTTACATGAAATACTGATGCATAAGAGTAATTTGAAGTTGTAAATTTAGTTATTTGTTTATCTTGTTAGTGTTTTAGGAGTTCAAATAGAGTAGATGAAATAGAAATATAACCAATAGTGGAATATGATTTAAATTTTAGTTTCATCCTACCCCTTTTCATCCCAAAAATTAGTATGTTCTAACCAATTGTGTAGATTGATACGTCAAAGGAGATAACCTCATAAAAGTATAGAGGTCTAGTATGAGTTCAGGTGTCCCACACTTCATATCATTCCAATGATAGTTTAGGTGTGAAGAAGTTTTAGAGAAATCTATTATCCTTGAATCAAGGTGATATCTAGGTTGCTAATAGTTTTTTCATGTCTGGTGGGACATCGATTGAACCATTGGAGTACACAATTTGTAGCATATTCATTTTTAGAAGTAATTTCAAGTACTCTTATGGTCATTATCTCAGAGGTAAAAGGCATATTTTTGTTCATAATTTTAGTTATCTTCATGATTTTTTAGGCTATGGAAGTCTATAGAGAAGAATTATATCATTCCTATCCTTATCAATAGCTCTAGTATGATCCATATGAATCTCATCCTCTTCCAAATGAGCCATATCCATTCCAAAATTAACCATCTTTCTACAACTCAATATATTTTCATGTTGAGATAGAGGAGATGAAGAGGGTAAACCAAATGATTTTTGAAGAGATATTAGCCTAAAAAAAGAGTAATCAGGTAACTAATTCCTATATCAAAGGTCAATACCTCCTGCTACCCCATATAAATATTCATGGATTCCAAGTCCATCTCAACAAGAAATCTTTCCAATCGTACCTCAAACCACAATAGCTTCAGTACAAGAGGTTCTTGAATCCAAGTTTCCAACCTAGAATCAAATGTAGCAGTCCAATGTTATTATAGAAAGCAATTAGGAAATAATGTAACCCACACCCCTCACTCTTAAAGAGTCTAAGGCCTTCCCTTCATGGAAACCTATTAAAGGAAATATGCAGCAGAGAGAGGAGGTAAAGGCAATCTAAGAAGAGAAGCTCCATGAGCAAAATTAGGTATCTATGGTAACTTCTTTAGACCTTTCTCATCTTATTGAATACTTTTAGGGGTATGCCATGCCAATTATTGAAAATTACCCTCTCCTATGTGAGGTGAATGAAGAAATTTTAGATGAAGATCAAGAGAACATCATAATTAAGACACTTATAGGCAAGGAAGAGCATGATCTAATATTACAAGATGTATAATAAAAATAATTCAAAAATAAATATGAGATAGAAGATGAGATAGAGGCTGAGATATAAGTATAGGATGTTATACAAGTATAAGATGAGATCCATAAAGAAAAGGTTTTAGTTGTGTCATAAGATGTTTTTCAAGAGCCTCTTGATCACATATCACCTATCCCACATCAGATGCTCCTCAAGAACTTATAGAATTGATCATTAATGAATGCAATCTATCCAAAGAAGATAAGTATCAAGGTAATGATGATGATTTTTGTAAAAAATATGGATATCTATAAATAACACTACTATTAATGATCTTAAAGGCCAATTAGCTGATGAATCTATCCAATTTGGATCATAAGAAGAGTAAATTCATGATGATGAGAAGAATGAATAGGTGTTTGTTTATTTGGTACCTCAAATAATTGATTCTAAATATAAATAAAATGAATAAATATTATCCTCTAGCATTCCTAAAGAGATACAAGAGGTCAATCATGAAGATCTTGATAAGTCACTTGTCAATGTGGAGCAAAATTAGGGTATTAACCAAGACATATGAAATCATTATCAACCAATGAATGAAGAATAATTGGCATTATTATTACAAATAAAAATAATATGGGAGGAGGACGATTGGGTCCTAGATCTATATCTTCAATATATTCACCTGAGAATAGAGGTAGAAGGCCTAGTTGTATCATCAAGAAGACATGAACATACAAGCTCTCTTAGTTGTAAAAGAGAAATATCAAGAGATGTAAAACATGTTTAAAGGTTCCATAGAGGAAAATTTAGCTTTCCTTTTGATCCTAAAGGAAAATTTTGAGTTTATTTTAGTTTTTCTAGGCTTGATTTATTTGAATAAGTAAATAGCACAAGCAGTAGTCTTTCTCCCATCTATAGTGTTTGTATTATTTCCATAGGTTAGTTGTCCTTGATCTTTAGTTTAGTTGTCATTTGCATCCAAGCTTGTTGTGTCATAATCAAAAGAGGTGTTACAATGTCCAAAATATTCTATCTAATATCTATAGAGTCATCAAGTCAAGTTGTTATGATTCAAATTATCATTGTCATATCAAATCTAGCGATTTATTTTGACCATCAGGCTGGTCAACCCCTATGAGTCACCATAAATGTTATTAATTTGGTCTGTCAAGTTCATATACCAACCACTATAATCCCAAACTTTTCTTTGTATTATTGAGACCATTTAAACTATAAGGATGCATGAGAAAGTTTTCAAGATTTCAAGATTTCATGTTTTCAAGAGTTCATTTATTGTGAAATCTTGAAATCTTAAAATCATGAAATCCTGAAATATTTCATTATGACTATAAGGATGCTTGATAAGTTAACAACTCTTCATATTTTTTTTTATGTTTTTTAAAATCCCTCAAAATATCTCAAAACCTATTCATTTTTTGTACATACACCTACAGCTAGATATAAGATTCTTCAAGTATGATACAATCAAATATAAAGGTGTTGAAGTTTTAGCATGACACTTGGTTTCATGGAGTTACTTATCATGATTAAGAAACATCATGAATGATTTTTTAAGGACTATATAAGACTATATATTGCAATAAAATTGTGCTTAGTCACATTTCACCTTGTGTAGTTAGCTACAACTAGCTTGAGGGCAACCTATGGGCAAGATGTGAGATAATTCAAGTTGGAGAGCTTTTCAATGTTGAAACCTTAAATAAAAGTGAAGAACTCTTATCTTGATATTTTTCTAGTTAATCTAAGCACCCTCAAGCATTGCTCCTTGTTTATACAAGGATCTACAAGCATAATTATTATCAAGTAGTTAGAGAGAGGTTTGTGATCCAAAGAAGGAATGGTGCAATATGGAGAGTTTATACTTCAAAATATTTATCTCAAAGGATGAAAAATAATAATGAAATATGAAGAGACTCCAATAACTATCTTAAAATCAAGTATATAGTCAAAACTTTCACGTGCAACTATCTTCAAACATAGTCATATACCTAAGTTGGCATCAGTAGATGTAAAACATGGTTATCTAGTTCTATAAGGAGCTCACATGATAAAGAGAGTACTTCATGGGATTCCAAGATGAAAATTAATCTATAAGGTCATGTTAAAGGGTTATCAAAGTAAATATAGAGTCATTTTACTCTATCAAACCCTACAATCATGATATTAAAATCACCCTTTAAGACTAGATCATGTGGTTTGAGGGTTAGTGATCTCTATAGATCATATCCAATGAAAATAGGTTTTAAATAATATGTAATTAAATGATATAAAAGTAAATCTAATATATTTTTCAAAAGAAATAAATAGTTAGTCCATACACCCATCTATAGCCATAAAATCATACAGTCATATCTTTACCCTATGGTACTAACAGTCATGAAGTCAAGGTTGTCAATGGTGGAGTTTTTTGGCCAAATAAATGTCATTGTAAAATATGATGAGATAAATCAAGGATATAGTGATATGGTTCACTAAAACACTCATGCGACATCCATACACCTAATATATAGACCCCTATAAGCCACATGTGAAGTCAAGTTTAAAGCATGAGGAAGGGTATGAATACAATGGTAAAAGATTGAGTGATCAATAGGATTAATAAAGTAATAAAATTAATTGAGAGAGAATGAGATAAAACTTTAGGTACTAAAAAGTGAAATCAGGTTAGCTTAAAGGTAACCTATAGGTTATACTCCATACAAAACACTCTAGGTACTAAAAAGTACAATCAAGCATGAGAGAGTGGTTTGTTTTCAATTTGATGGCACAAATATGATGGAGAAAACTTCATATTAAAGTAAATTATTTAATAATTTAATGAGATATGAAATCATTAAAGAGAATCATAATGTGAGGGTTTCAAACATGTTACACAGTCTTTGACCTTTGATGAACACCTATAAACACAGTGTATCAAGGTAGAGACTTAGAGGATTCATGGGAGAAATGATCAGAGATGAGAACTTCATGATCATTCAAGAATATTAAGTATAAATTTATTATTATGATCATAAATATATCATAATAGGTCTATAATAATACAATTTAGATACATACAGTCATCCACCTTTACTATAGACTTACAAAGATCAAAACCCTTAACACAATCCCATGTTTTCAAGGTGTAAATTCAAGAAAATTAAAGTCAAGGATAGACCTATGAGGTTAAATTAATCATATTAAGTTATCATGGAAATTTTAAATACTTTTAAATAGAGATAAGGATTTTCTTGATCATGACATGAGGATATAGTACATAGACTTGTATGGATTTTGGCTATGGGAATTCTAAAAACCTTGTTAGAAGAGAAAACATGATAGAGAGAAGGTTGGATGATGGTTTAAAATGAGATATAGGAATTAAAGGTACTATATGAATTTTAAACTGATCTTGGACACATCCACTAGTCATGAAAACACCTAAAATATGCATCTACACAGTCAAGTGCATACTCTTATTCATAAGAGGCATTATTAAGATTTTTGGAATTTAAAGGTGGTTTAAAGACTTGACATGTGGTAAAAATGGTAATAATGACTTGGGTAATATTCTATATCATTATAAATACCATTTCACAAGTGGAACTACTCACTATTTTTACATAGTCCCCTACATGTCCATTCACTAGCACCATTGGAGCAAGCAATGTTCTTGGGTGCATATAAGTTTAATATAGGGTTATAAATACAATTTAATGATTTTAAATCATCTTATAATTATAATAAATCTTCATAATGCTTTTAAAGAGTGTAAAAACTCTAAATTATATGCAAAATATACCCTTGAGGGCTAAAACAAGTAATCATGCCTATATCTCCATAAGGCATTTTTTGACCTATAAAGCAAGATGGAGTATACAAAGTGATTTTATGAAATGGTAAAATTTAAATTATTATTATTTAAATTATGGATAATAAATGGATAATTTTTATTCATCCATGGGGAGAAATTTAAATTCTATAGTTCTAGACACCCATTCAAGCCACCTAATCAAATGCTTGTATCTTTCACCACATGAAGAGTTTGGCCAAATGATATTAGAATGATTTGATGAAACTTATGAAATTATAATTAATTAATAATTTATTTTGGTTTATTGGATATTATTTATGAATAATTGATAAGAGCATAAGTAGTCCAAAATGCAAGCAAAACCCTATACGCAAATTTCTTCACATGACTATCTTATCATATATTTTGCATGGGAAATTAATATTTTAAAGGAGTTAGTAAATATAATACAAAATAATTTAAATATGTTTGTATTTTTATTTTTGTGCTTCATGAATCATTGTTAAGAATATTTATCTCTAAAACCCTTCCAAACCCTCATAGTGACTAGTTTTGAGGAAAGTTGATTTTTTTGCCATCAAAACCTTATGGATCAAGCTGAAACATATTTAAACATAAATTAAACTTATTTATAATCCCATAAATTCCAAATTTTTGTATTAAACTATATAGATCAGGTTAGAAATCATGTTTTTAGAGATAAATCATGCAAAGTGAGATATAAGGCAATTTACATGAAACTAAATCCATATTGAAGCCCGAGACTTGTTATTCATCTTCAAATAATTTATTAGGTATAAATATACCTAGAATTTTCCTTATGTATATACCTTTAATTTTTCAAGTAACCACACATATCCTATCTTTTCATAGTCCTTTCATAGGAGACATTGACTGGAGAATATGAGCCTTATTCACATTAGCCATGTCTTTTGTTTTACTCATCATGGTCTTGTTTCATGCTCTAGACACCTTTTTGCTTATTCCCAATCATACAAAGATTTTCAAATGGTCATTCAACCTCATCCAAGATATATTTCCTATTCCAATTCTATCCCCCTAGGTCTTGAGCCTATAGTATAAGAGCACTATGATTGAACTATAGCGCTAAACCCTAGGATGTTCATTTTTAGTGCTCCTATCCAATGAAATTTTAAGTCTAAATGGTTATTTTACCTCGATTAATGAGTCCTAAACCATTATAAGCTTCATATTTAAATTTTTTTGTCCTCCTAATGTTATCCAAATATGAATAAATCTCCCAATTTCAAACTAAAGATTCTCCTATATAAAGGACTTCACAAGGTATTTTATATCTAGCATTTACTACTTTAGCACATTACATATTCAAAATCAATTAATAGTATAGCTCAACATTATACATCACACACAGACTTTCATGCTTGATCAAGGAAGGGCCTAGGTGAAAGTTCATTCTTTCATCTACCATGTGTATTTATTATGCACATTCCTTAAGATAGAAATACATTTGATTTAAGACCCTAGCTTAAAGGTTAATGTAGGCAAAAATCAGGATAACAGGGGTTCTAGATCATGCAATCATACTCTTCCTGACCCAATTTTCCCCCCTTATGGTAACTCTCTTACTCTTACTTCTTAAATTGTAGATGAAAATAATGCATACACTCAATCCATGGATAACATAGATGCACATAATACTCCAAATTCACATGATAATTTATTATATATTAGAAAAGAATTAAATTCTTCTCTTACACCTCTCCCTAGTTACAATGGAAGTGATAATGAGTATGATAGTGAACATGAAAATGAATATGAAAATGAGAGTGATTATGAACAATATTTAAACTATGATAATGCATGGAATATTGATGATTATTATGTGCATAGTGAAGAAGAAAATTCATGTCATGTTTCTAACTCTTTTCTCACTCCTCTCAAACATAATGTACTATAAAATGTTGTTTCTACTTCTATGAATGATTATATTTCAAATAATGCACATGATAATGATAACATCACATATTCTACTAAATTTGATTGTGATTCACTAAAACATAAATATACCAATGAATCTCCTAAACCACCCCCTACTATAGTGTCGCATATTTCTCACTCTTCACCTAAAGATAACGGTAGCCCACATCCCTCTACTAAGGTCCAAGTTACCAATCCTTGAAAGGTTCAAGTGTGAAAATCCCCTCTCTATTATCCAATTGCTAAATGTAGCATTATGGTGGCTAAAATTAATGATCAGATTCAATGATTAAATGAACCACTTCAAGATGCTAATATACCATCCTAGGAGATTATTTATTTGATGCATATAGTTGGTGAATTACAAAACCAATTACATCTCCTTACCTTTTAAAACAAGGCTTATAAGTCTTATATGGATACTAATGATTTACATGGTAACCCTTTTCTAAAGACATTTGTAAAAGCATCATTGCCTAAGTATTTATAAATACCATCATTGCCTCACTTTGATGGAACTTTAGATCCATTCATATACCTTCAAGCCTTTTAGAAGGATTTATCATCTCATGTGAGTCCTTTGATTCTACTCAAATTATTTCAATAGACATTAGTGGGAGAGGCAAAGAATTGGTTCTTTCATCTACTCCCTATTGGTTCCTTACACACATTTGGTGACTTAGAGGAGGCATTTATCAGATATTGCATAGCAAACATGGGCCCTCATGTTACATATGAGAAACTTGCCTCATTGCATCAAAATACTTTGGACCCAGTTAGTGATTATATCTTACGATTTAAGATGCACATGTTAAGATTGATCTATAAAGTATAAAATTTAGAGATTAAACATATATTTATTAAGGAGCTTCACTAACCTCTCCTTGAGCATCTATTATATCAAATAGAGCTTTCTTTCAGGCACTTATGTTATACTATTCTAACTTTGGAAAATAAATTAGGATTGATTGAGGTAAATTTAGTGGATAAAATTACTCTATATTTCATATTAGTACCTCCATCTATAGCTCTTATCACTTAGCATCCACCATATCTTAAACAATATAGGAGATCACAACTAGAAAAGCAATGAGTTAAGAACAAAGAGCTAGTTTTTAGAGCACAACCTAAAGTATGCACTACAAAAAATAGCTACAAGGCACCATTATAATTTGATTTAGAGCAAGATATCCCATATGTCATATATCAGAACCACTAGATAGGAGGTTAATAAAAACCTTCTAATCAATGATGAGATCCACATCTCTAGCAAGATAGCCCATGTGTCATATATCAGAACCACTAGATAGGGGGTTAATAAAATTACCTTCTAATCAATGATGTGATCCACATCTCTTACATAAACAACCACATTAGCTCTTTTGTAACTATCATCATATCCATGGACATAAAAATATTATGGACTTGAGGATTGAATAAATAGATGTGTTGTTAATGGAACCATAGTATTCACATAAGGGGCATTGAGATATCCTCCATCATGGATTCCTAGACTTCATTCCTCCATGGTTGAGTCATCCTAGGACATTCCTTCATCAGAATCATAGATTACTCATCATGAGAGTAATGCATCTTATAAGATAGAGCCTCATAGGAGATCTCCTATTCCAACTATTTAGAAGGTTTGGAAACCATTATAATGAGAAAAACCTACATATAGAATTGTAGTTAGAGGATTACATAGTGTAGTTCCATATACATATCTAGCACAGTCACAGGCACCATAATAGAGTACCACTCCAGAGAGATATTCACTATGGCCACTTTTTTTGGTTTTTATCTCACATATAAACCCATTATGATTAAGAGTAGATGAAACCACATCATCGATTGTTAATTTATAGATATTTACTATGGTTGAGTTTTCTATGACCCATTTCATATCGTAACCTACTTTGATTGAGATTAGATGATCCACCATCATAGGTTTCAGCTCCATCTTGATCTATTGCTCAATCATATGCATCATAATAAAGGCCACAAGGTATTATTTCATGTAGAAATCCTTTTTGATTGTAGATAGATGAGCCTTCTTCATAGCAAATAGCTTTAATTACACATCTAGTAAGGTTACATTTAGTAGAGTCTCCATGTATAGCTACAATTAGCATATAATAGACAATATCAGATATAATGTATGGTCCTACACAACATGAGTAATATGGGCACTTGTTTAGTTTTCCATTAGGGTTCAAATAGTGGTATAACACACATTCATATCAACATCAGTTCATAGCTTCACTTCATGGGGTAATGATGGAGCTAAAGGACTAGCCTTTATATTCTTGAGCCATTCTTAGGGAATTGAGCACATAACTCTCTCTTACAACTGCTTCTACTAACAATTAACATTCTTAGTTCCAAATAACCATCTTTAGCCAAACCAAATTATCTATATTTGGACCTTACCAAGATCCTATTTTTCCAATCTTATACCAATTCTCTATATCAAAATAGTTTACCAATTATGAAGCCAACAATTTCTTTTTTCTCACATATGAATACAAATCAAACCTATCATCACAAATGAACATATCATGAACAATAAAATCACATTATATAATGTTATATTACCAAACATACACAACCTCACAATCAATACCAAATCAACTATTTTTAATCAACCATTTGCAACAAATATAACAACATATTTCAAATACCATAACATAGTGTGTATGAGATGAAATCAACACTAGTATCCACACACACACACACACACACACACATATAACAAAGTTTTTTGAATATACACATCACATAAAATATAATCAATCATGAATGGGCATCAATCCTTCACTCTTAGTCTCACTCTCTCCTCTAGTACTAGTACCATAATCCAACCTAGCACCTAATTATCCCAAACCTCCTCAAGCTACCTCATGCCTCTTAAAATGACTCTCTTACTCCAATAACCACCCATGTTACTCACTTAGTTTTTTATAATCTTCATACTCACTAATCTAAAATGAGGTGGGGGAATCATATGCCTATCTAGCTTAGCCCTTAGCTTATCTCTCTCTCCCACTACCCTAACATATGTAGTTATCTCTATAAAATCCTTATCAAACAAAGGAACATGAACATAATCTATAACTATCGCTCGATTTATCAAACCCTCCTCCATTGCATCATCAGGTACATGCCATGTAAGCTCTTGGAGTGTCAACTCAATGATGGTATCCTCATACTCATAATCTCCACTTATTTCCCTATCTTGTGCTTCATCTTGAGCACTTCCCACTCTAATTTCACACAATGTACAACACTACATTATATATATATATATATATATATATGTATATATATATATATGTATATATATATATATATATGTATATATATATATATATATATATATATATATATATATATATATATATATATATATATATATGTATATACTTTCAAATCAAACTAGACAAGCATAAGCTTATATACAATTCAAATATAATTGCTACTTACCTCCCATCATCTAGATTGACATAGGATCCTCATACTTGGGATTATCCTCTCCATCAATAAGATGAAATAGAACTTAGTAATGTGTATTCGACCATGTGGTATATGCCTCTTTACATCTGACATCATCTACATTTAGAATGTTTATAATTACATCTCGTACATCCAAAGGCAATAGTGCTAACTTAGCCTCTATGGGCCTCACATGAGCTCCTACCATCACTAGTGCCTTTGTACTCCTAACCCATACCCATGATACTAGGGTACATCTTATGGTACCATAAACTATCTAGTCATGTGCTCATTCTAAAATTTCTTATACACTCCAACCTAGTAGTCATGTATCCAACAACTAACCCTCATATACTACTCTCCATCCTCTACCCACATAATAAATCCCTTATAAGGCCTTCATATGATATCACAAGCCATTGATATATCTAAAAATCATCTATAATGATCTATCCTAGGAGACCGGGTAGCCAATGTATTCATCCACTACTCCCCAAAGGGTTATGGAGGTGCCCATTCTAGCCTAGGTAATCTAATTGGTTACATAATGGCTATGTTCTCATAAGCTCAATAGTGTAATAAAGTAGCTTGAATCACACCACCACTAAAGGCCTCATGTATAAACATGTAAAGATACCTATACAGGTTGGCAAGCATAGTCTTACCCCATGAAAATATAGTTCCATATACCTCTACATTGTGAACAATCTTATGCATCCTATATACAATTGACACTCCACTCCCATCTAAGACAAGAAAAGAGGCCAACAACATAGCCAACCACTTTTATAAGCAAAAAACACTAGACTATACTATAAATAATAGTAATACATCACTATCACTCCCTCTCTGATGTATACCTAAAGGTACACTAGCAAAATATAAGGACACATGATCAATAGCATTAGTACTCATGTCATCCTGTAATGTAACCCATCATCCACTAATTAGTAAATGCAAAATATGATACAAATCCTCTAACATCATATTAATCTCCCATGTATAAAGACAAAAAGTACATGTATTTGCATTCCACCTCTCACATAAGGTAGTAATTAGTGCTTACTCCACTACACTATACCTAGGTCACACATGTGACCCAACCCTACCCTATCTATGATAGTTCTCTCATCAATAGACAATGGTAATAGTCATAATGTATCCATAACTTGGCCCTTGCATAACTCTCTCATCTACATCTCACCCTAAAAACACTATAAATAGCATACATATCAGTCCACAATGTCAAATCACTAGCCAAGCAAAAACAATAACACATAACCAAACATCTCAAAAAATCTTGCCTCTAGGACAACAACACTAGGTAGAGAACAAGAACATTAGACATGAGAACTATAAATTGGATATTAGCACTAAACCCTAGATAAGATAATTATAAATAGTGAAAATTGTCCTAGGCTACTTTAAATAGCTCAAAAAGCACCAAAATAGGCTTCAAAATAGACAAAAATCAAGCATTAAGCTTACTAGGCTAACATCACCACCAACCTCAACCTAGGCTACCAACTTCTCAAATTAGGTAGTGGTAGGTGATCATATCCTCAACATGCCTCTCAGTTTAGAGATCAAGATATGAACCTAGTCAATGCACAAATGTATCAAGAATTAATAGAATTTTCCTATATCAAACAACTTTTTCATTCAAAGCAAAATACCATTTTTTCCATAGCTTGAACCTCGTAACTTTGTTTTTTAAATTATTTTACTCCAAATAATCATGAGAATGATACCTTCACCATCACATGAACTTATCTATTTTACTACTTTGTTTGCCTACTATAACATGCACATATCCATATTTCTATTACACCTAAACACACACCTTGATCATCACCAATCAAAACTTGTTCTAATTTCAACAACTCAATCTAATCCATCAAACAACCTTAATCTATGTAAAATAAGCCAACCTTGTTTTTATTTATTCTACTATTCATAAATTTTGGCTTTACCTACTCTACCATAAATTTCATCCCTCTCTTTAAAAGGGGTACATCATTCCTATTATTCATATTCCTACACTTACCTAGTAAACCCATCCATTCTCATAAGTGGATACACCATGTTTCTATACCTCCAGTATTCAAACTATTATATTAAAATCAGATTAGTTTAAATATATAGTGATTCAAATTACATGGGTCACTCAACATCACTCATGACATTCAAGAGGATATACCTTCAATTTACAAATATAGTGGTTTAGATCATATGAATCCATATTGATTTCATCTTATAGGTACATATACTATTCAGATACAATGGTTAAAATTATATGGATTGATAGTGACTTAGATATCTATTTAGACTTAGATACCATATTTGGGATCATATACATTACTACACATCTCACACATACAGCTTCATATAACATGACATAGTTACAAGACTAGATAACAGATTATAAGCATAGTGTAAAGCATAGTGTTTTGATCTCTAGTTTTGCACATGGGGAATGGGATGATAGGTCATATCACATATGGTTATATAATTTATTATATTATATATATGCTTCATTCACATCCATATTTGGGGGCATGGCACAGATGTTCATGTTCTTCATCATCCAAGATTATACAGATGGAATTGTAAGACAAGTTATTATCTTCTTACACATTTATCAATGTTTTAGATTACATCTAGATGTACCCAAGTTATCACCAAGTTTCAAAACACAACCATCTACAATGGTTGGTCCATTATATTACCCAGACTTAAAATACATGAGTTTGTGCAAGGTAGAGGACAAACATTATTTTCAAGCCTCTAAGAGTTTCTCAGTTCTAGTTCAAATTTTTAGAATAGGTCATGAAATTTTTTGATCTTTATAGCATAAAAATTATATACACACATTCTAGATTACATGTGTTTATGTTAGATAGAGGGAAAACATTGGTTTTGGGCCTCTGAGCATTTCTCATTTCAGTTAGATTCAACATAGGTGCCAAGCATTTCCCTCCTCCATGTTATACAAATTCCACTTCTAGATTCAGTACAAGGGGCATTCATTTAGGTATTATTTTTTTCTCCAGGAATTATTTGGTTCTCCATCCACTTCCATGGCCAATAAGTGAGTTGGACCCTTTATAGTACATTTATCTCCATGTAGGTAGGTTTAGGTATGCATTCCTTTCTTCTTTCTTTTACTCTAGTAATTCATTTCATTGCATCACCAACATAAAAGGGGGGGAAATGTATGCACCCTAAATTGGTCAAGAAACCACACATATCATATCTTTTCATAGTATTTTTTAGGAGACTTTGAATGGAGAATATGAGCCTTATTAACATTAGCCGTGTCTTTTACTTTACTCATCTTGGTCTTATTTCATGCTCTGAACACATTTTTATTTATTTCAAATCATCCTAAGCTTTTCAAACATCATTAAACCTCATGTAGGTCAGATTTCCTAGGTCAATTCCATCCCCATAGATATCAAGCTTATAGGATAGGAGTGTTGGGATTGTACTATAGCACTAGACCTTAGGGTGTCCATTTTTAGTGCTCTTGTCCAATGGCATTTTAAGTTAGGATGGTTAGTTTGCCTCACTTAATCAGTCATAAACCATTCTTAGCTTCATGTTTAAGTTTTTTTTGTCCTCCTAATGTTGGACAAATATGAATAAAGCTCCCAAATTCAAAATAGAGATTCTTATATATAAAGGACTTCACAAGGCAATTTATATCTAGCACTTACTACTTTAGTACATTACATAATTAAAATTAGTTAATAATATAGCTTAACATTCTACATCACACATAGAATTTCATGCTTGATCAAGGAAGGGCCTAAGTGAAAGTTAATTATTTCATTTACCATGCACATTTATTATGCACATTCCCTAAAGGAAAACTATATTTGATCTGAGACCCTAGCTTGAGGGTTAATATAGCTAGTGATCAAGACAACATGGGTTCTAGATCATGTGGTCATACTTCACCTAACCCAATTTTTTGCCCTTATGATTTTAATGTATTTATTTTTCCATATGTGTAGATATACCTAGGGTTTTATTATTTTAACTGATCTACAATGAACTTTGTCGACATTCAGTAGCTAATTTTTCATACATAGGCTCACATAGAGACAACGAACAAAACAAAAAAACTTAGGTCTCTAGCAAAACAATGGTAGAAAAGGACTATAGCACTAGACCCTAGGGTGTAATATTTTGGTGATCTTATCCTTACATTGATGAAATATGGATCCAGGTTCCTGGCATCTTTGTAGTCTTGCATAAAAATTTTCAATCCCTATATCATTTATTTCAACCTATTTTTTTAGATAAGTTTATTTCTCTCCCTTATGTAATTCATTTGATTAAATATATATTTTACTATATTTAATTAGTTCTTCCCCCTTAATCCAGACCCTTTATTTCTTAGGAACTAAACACTATTTTCCAAAAAATAATAAAACACCCTACCAACTCCTTCAAAATAACTAGCCCATAGGAAAATGAGGCAAAGTTGACCTAGTCAACCATGGTGACTGAGTGGCATGAGTTTATTCATCAAGAACACATCTATCATGGTGTGAGGAGTTATTATAGGTCTAAAACTCATTTTATTTTTAGGTTTCATGGTTTTATTTTAGGTTCTAATGGATTTTGAGTGCAATAAGTAGGCTACTAGGCCTAATTGGCCTAGTAGGCCTATTTGATCAAAAAATTAAGATGAATAATGATGTTGGAAGTATATTAAGGATATAATTTGGAATTTTATGCTTCATATATAATTTTAAAAGTTGATATATCATTCACTTTCTATTCTTTAATTTCCAATTCATGCACAGAAGGACCAAAGGAGGAGTTGACTAGTCTTCTGTACAATTTACTCAAAGTTGACTAAACATGAGTTAACTTCCAATTCATGCATCTTTCAAGGATTCCATGAAAAGGAAGGAAATTGAAATCTTTCAAATCACTTCAATGTGGATTTATCCACCAAGGATTTTCATAATATTCATGCAAAGATATTTTGACAAGGTAAAGGGTCGACTACTCTTTTCCAATGCCAAAATAAGATACATACAAGACAAAGACACTAAAGAGATATATTGAAGATAATTATTATCAAATTGAACTCAAATTTGACTTGAGTTAAGATGAAATTCACTTCTTATTCTGCTGTCTATGTTACTTTGGATAGAGTTTCTCCTATTTGCTATATATTTAGGATTTCAAGCCAATTTCTAGATACCTCCATTAGGCATGACTAGAATCTGCCAAGATTGAGATTTGTTACCTTTTGAGATAAATAAAATGACTATTTAAAATTATATTATGTTGGAATAGTGTTTTTATGTTAGTTTATTTGAACATGTGAAGGTATTTTCTCCCTTGTTAGGTCTTGATCTCACCTAGCTACTAGTATGCTAACTTATGTAGGCCATGTTCAATGTTTAGTGTCATTTGACTGAGCTAATAGTATATATAACTGGCTAGTTAGTGACTTGAATTATGATTATTCCATCATTTATCTCATGATTAGATCATCTAATGAAATATATATATGAAATGCTAATGCATAGGAGTAATTTGGAGTTTTAGATTTAGTTATTTACTTATCTTATCAATGTTTTAGGAGTTCAAATAGAGTGGATGAACCAGAAATATAAGTGTATCACCAGCAATAGAATAGTATTTCTCTTTCATTTTCCTTCTACCCCTTTTCATCACAAAAATTACAACCTTTATAGTAAATTATGTAGAGTGATACATCAGAGTAGATAGCCTCATTCAAATATAGAGGTCTAATATGAGTTTAGGTATCCCACACCTCAAATCATTCCAATATTAATTCAAATGTGAAGGAGTTTTAGAGAAATCTATCAACCTTTAAGTAGGGTTCTATTTGGGTTGCTAATAGTTCTCTCTTGAGATAGAGCCTACTAGACCTATACCTCTCCTACTCCCACCCCTATTAGTGATTGTAATCCATCTCCACATGTTTGTAGTTTCCTTTCAACCTCCCCCACTAGTATAAACCAACTTGATTGAGCTGGGTCAGATGGTACCATGAGATCATCTAATGTGGTGGCATTGTATGGTGATAACACTCCATCCCAAATGTCACAATGTGCTTCCATGAATATGGATACCCACCTGATCTCCTCTATTTCAAGGTCTATAAAAAATAAAACCAAGATTAATATCATATCACATATCTATCTTAAAATCTATTTATCTATCTACAATCATATCAAAATAGTATTTTATCTCAAATATTAAAAGTTATAACATTTTTTTACCTATCTTCGTGTCACCAACCACCATCTCCCTATCTGATCATCCATCTAGAATGGTATCTCCATCAAACCATCCCTCAATCACATTATCCATGGGATACTTACCTATGAAATCAAGTCCTATATTCACCACCCATGTACACCACAAGCCTATCCTAAGTGGTTCCTCTATCAATAAGTTATTCCTTGGGTCAACTATCAAGTCATCCTACATGATGACTCTCATTTGTGCTTGATCTCACCAACGGTGCCTCAATTTTTAATATTCTTAAGGTGGTCACTACTCCTATTATGAAACCTATTTTGGTACCTATTACACCCCTACATCTATGTCCATTCCCTCTCCTCCTTTGACTATTGATTGGCATGCTTGAATAGTCTATGGTCTCACATATTAGGTCTGATCTCTCATCTCTTGATTGGTACTCCTCCTCCTCTCCCCCTCATCTCTCTCACATGTTATGCCAAAAACATAGGCACTACTATAGCTACCATTAGGTGTAGGATACCAATTTGTCCTAGAAAACATGCTACTATTTTTGACTCTACTAACTAGGTATAGTGGCCCATGATCTACACTTGAGCTAGTCCTAGTGCCACAATCACCCAATTAAGCCAAATAGTAGAAATTTGTGTTTAGGGTTTCCAAAAGATCTATCCTCATGTGATTGTTTATTGTTTTGGAACATAGGGCATGAATTGCAATACCTTGTCCTATCTCCATCTAGCAACCCAAGGTAACCTACCATCAACCACATAGGGTAACCCAACTGGTTGATATATAGAGAACCTCAAATATATCCATGTACTAAACAACACCACTTGTCCCATAGTCTTTTGCCCTCTTACAAACATCCCATAAATATCATACATGATTTGGACCTAAATGATAAACCCAAAATTATAGAGTACCCCCCAATCTAAAATGGATTAGCACAAGGATATCACATATAATGGTACCATATTGTCTAACTTGTGACATAGCACTTGTACTCTCACAAGTCCAATCATAGCCTTTCAAATATATAGAATATGTTTAATATATACATTGAGTAAGCTCACCCTCATCCCTAGGTAGACCCTATCTAAGCATGTCACCCACCTAGCTATTGCTCATCTCACGTACATATCATCTAGTGTCCCTATAATCACCAGTGTCCCTCCTATAGTTAGTCCAAGAAATGCATGGATATCCTCTATTGTGATACCTACCTCTATGGTATCCCCATCCACCACCAATCAAAAAGTGTTGGTGAAATGTTTCCATGCTCTAAGGAACATGACAATGAGTTCAACACTCAATGGGATGCATCTAATCTCCATGATACCTCTCATGCCTAATGCAACCAATATTACTTTGTCCACATCTATCAACCACTCTAAAAAATTAGGTTATCATGAGGCATTGATTAATCACCAAAATATCTAGCACCTCTATAAAATATAAAACAACAAAGAATGTATTGGACCTCCTTATCATTCATAATCAAAATACATTCTTACAAATTTCAAAAAAATGAGATAGTTTGATTTAGTCTCTTTATTTTTTATTGGATTAACCTATTACAAACTAAATCAACCTTATACTTTATTAGGGATACTAGATCAGCCCTATCACAATTTCAATCAAATTAGCCTTTCAATACAATCTTGGCCCATATCTATATTAAAAATATTAAGTCATCCCCTTTCATCCCTTACAATACTAATTTGGCCAATTACTAACAAACTAAGATGGCCTATTAGTAATAAGTCATCCCTTTCACCTAACCAAGTCAGCTACTTACCACTAAGTTGGCCCACTAGTTTTTTTCTTCTACCAACTAAGTCAGCCACTTACTACTAATTCAACCGACTAAATTTCTCTTGCCTTCTACCAACTAAGTCAACTTGGTTGACTTGTTCCTTCATTATGACTATTTTTTGAAAAATTACCATAAATTCCTTGGGCATTTATTAGTCCAAATCCTTCCTAATCAATACCCCATTTTACCCCTAGTGTCCCTAAAAATTTCTTAGGGTTAATCTTGGTGTCTAAATTTTTCCTAATCATCAATTTTATATAAATTACTCAATTTAAAATAAAAATACTCAAAACAATGAAATGATTAGTTCCTTATCTATGTTACACTTGTTGTAGCCACTATACATTCTCCCCATCTCAACTATCATCTCCTCACCATTTTGGTTCTTTGAGTCTCTCATTAGGTCTATCAGAGCTCTATTTTTATAAGAATAGTAAATAATACAAATTATTTCTTTTTCACCCTATTTATATTTACTATTTTGAAATTATTTACCTTTTAAAACTTTATCATCATATTTCTTATTTGCTCATATCTTTATCTCTATTATCTCTTTTTCCAAACCATAAAATGTTCTATAATCTTGATTTTGTAGAGAATATTTTCAACTATCATATGTACACATTGAAAAAAAAAAAATTTTTTTCTCTTTTTCACTAATATTTATAGGTTTACCTAATGTTCTTCAGGTTAGACACCTTCACATTTCTCACATCTTCTTATTTATCTACAAGACTAAGGTACGCAAAAGTATATATTTTTTAATTATGTCCTTTTATTTATCTTATTTGGTCCTTAATACACTTTATTTAGCTTTAGTGTTATGTGTCACTATGTTCTTTTCTCAAAGCACCATCTCATATTGCACCTACATGACACGTGATGAGATTCAAGTGGGGAATATGTATACACATAATATTTTCAAACTTTATCAATTAATAATGCTCTTTATCTTGAAGTAACCCATAGCATCTTAATCTCTCTGAGTGATTTTTAGGATTATTATCCATTTTTACTGCTCGATATCTACATACTTATCTCCTAAACCCATTCCCCTAAGCTTTGCCCTTATTTTTCACCCTCTTCTGGTATTTTACCACCTTCATTATCCCTTTCCCTAACCTAAACCCCTTTTTAATAGTTTACATTACATAGTTAGCCACATCTACCTTGTATCCTTATTGATATAACTTATTAGGGTTTAGGTTAGCCCATGGCTAACCCAATCCATTACGTAGTTTATTTTTATCAATTAAGATATTAGTTCAACCGAGTCAAACTTATTAGCCTAAAATTTTACAAGGGTTTAGGGTTAGTTTCACCTATATAAACACATTCATTTTTCCATTTATAAGAGAATATAATAAGAAGTAAGACATATTGCACATCTACTTATCCATCATTCTGCTTGAGGAGCAAGCTTAGGGTTCATACTTTCTTTGGAGATATGGATCTTATCTTATAGATAAGTCTTTTGGATGCATTGATAGGTTGTGTATCCTAGAGATGATTTATCCTAGTCATCCTTATATACCACAATAAGCTCTTGTGAAGCACCTTAGCCAATGGAGAGATTGAGGCTCAATGAGTTCATCTTCAAATATAAGTATTCCTAACTTTGTTCCTCTTTAATAAGAGTAGATAGATATGCATTTTCACTTCACTTCTATGTATTATTATACATATATTGACATGATTATATGTCTTCTATGCATGTTAAATTTTCATGTTTATTACCCCCACTTTATGCCACAAGATCTGGTGAGAACTATATTAGGCTTTATATTACTTGTTATTAGTTTAGTGAATAGGAAAACATAAGATCTAGTTAGGGTTACTACATATTTTTGCTTAACTAAAGGCTTTGTAACCCTCCCTATTGATATTATTTGTGATAAGATATCCATTTTCTAGCTCTAGTAGATCCATATTGGTCATGACCCCAATTATCTAATTTATCCCCAATCAAAAGTGTAAGTAAGATTTATCTTCTCTGAGCTAAGATTAATTTGTAGATCTAATACATTTCCCATTACATGTAGTGGGAAGGTAGGTCCATTATAATTTCCATGCATTTAGTCTTCGTGAGATGATATATATAGTTCATTTTTTAACTTAAGATTTGTGTGTCTAGGAGAAGTTCTTTAGAGTCCTTAATATCTCAAGTCCTCTTATTTTGACAAATCTAATTTGAGTATCTTGAATTCAATAAAGAGTTCCTCTACCTTGGTTTTTACTTCATTCTCCCCCCCACCCCTTTCATTTCCTCCCTCAATAGTTAAATGTGCCTCTAAAACATATATTCTAACTTTTATATTCCTTCTTCACATCTTAAAATATGCTACCATTACTTTGTTTCATTTTTATCTATATTTTGAACAAAACCATATGCTTGAGTGACTATGGATTATTTATTTTATACCCTAGATTTACAATTCTAGACTTACTTTTATTTCTTTTACAATTTTATATTATTGTACCACTTCCTTTTTTAGACACCTCAGTCCTTTTCTACTTTCATTTTATTTTTCCATTCTTGAGTGAGTTTGGCTTGTTACTTATTACTCATACTCACCAATGTTGTTTTCCCTTTTATGCACTTTTTCCATTGATGATTGAGTAAGGATTTTTATTGCTCACTCATCAATGTTGTTTTATCATTTACTTTGTACATATTTTTATAAGGATTGTTACAATTTTCACATTGATGTTTGATTACTACCATTTTTTAAATGATCATTTACTTGACTTGGTGAGTTTACCTTTATCACTTAAGGTTTACTTGTTTGAGTTTTTAGATCTTTAGTAGCCGTGGATTTTTAGTTTCTTGATTTACTCTAAATTTTGACATGATTATTTGGTCCTAAATTAAAAATTTCACCCCATATTACCAAATTTTCAAGTACATATATCCATATAACATCAGTTATCTTGGATTTCTTGCATTTATTTATTTTTTATCTTTGGTTTTGTATCCTTGAGTTTGTCAAAATCAATAATTGTGCCCTCCATGATCAAAACTAAAAACTGAATAGATAACCATCTAGAAATAAAAGGTAAGTTAAGGTATGCATGCATTACTTTTATTTTTAATCATTTCCCTTTGAGTCATTAAATTTTAGTTATTTTATGCTTTAAAATACTAAAAAGTTTCTTAGCTTAAACATTGTTTGTTGCTATGTTATTTTATTTAAAAACCATCCCCTATTGCACTTGAGTGAAACATGATGAAATTTGATTGGGGCATATGTATACACATAATATTTTCAAACTTTATCACTTACTAATGATTTCTATCTTGAAAGAACCCATCGAGTCTTAATATCTCTAAGTGCATGCCTTAAGGGGTGCACTAGGAAAGGGGTTGGTAGACTAATGATGCTTCATAATATTGTTGTCCCTTTATTACCACTTATTATCAATCTAACCTATTAAAAACATTCCCCTAAGATTTGCCTCCTATCTTTCACACTCCTCTAGTCATTTTTTATCTCAATTATGCCTTCCTTAGGCCTAAAAACATTTTTTATGGTTTATGATATAATGTCATCCCCATTGACCATATACTCTAATTGACAAAACTCATTTAGTGTCTAGGTCAATTCTTGGTTGACCTAGACTAGGACCTAATTTGATTTTGTCAATACTGATACAGAGTTGATTGGGATAACCCTATTGACTAAAATTTTGGAAAATACTAGGGTTAGATTTAGATTTATAAACACATTAATTTTTCCATTTCTTAAAAACAACAAGAGTTAATTATTAATTTTTTCTTCTTTACAATTTTCTCTTTTGCCATTCTACTTGAGGAGTTATAGTTTAGGGTTTATACTTAGAAATGAATCTTATCTTATCAAAAATTCTTGTATGCTTTGGCCTTTATTAGTGATCCTTACAAACCATAACAACCTCTTGTGAAGAACCTTTGGCCAAGGGATATATTGAGTTTTGATGGGTTCTTATTCAAGGTAAGTATCTCTAATTTTGTTGCTCTCTTTTAGTAGATTTTTACTATACATAGCTTAAATAGGATTCTCTTATGAATGTTTAATTTTTATGTTTATTAACCCCCATTTTATGCTACAAGCTTTGGTGAGCACTAGATTAGATTTTAATTTATTGTCATTTACTTACATTTATGAACATGAAAACATAGGGCCTAATTAGGGTTATCTCATAGTTTTTCTTATTTTGAGGCTTTGGAACCATCCCTAGTGATATTAGTATTGTAAGAGATCTCTTGGTCAGGTCTGGCAGATCCATATTAGTCATGACCCTAAAAATATGATGCATCAATAATTAAAAGTGTAAGCAAGATTTATCTTCTTTGACATAGGATTGGTTTATAGATCATTAGAATTTCCATTTGCATACATCATGTGCCTATGTTATGACTATATTATTTGTCTTTGTTTGAATATTATTTGAAGATATATTTTCCATTTCATATTATTTATCTAAATATATTCCATATTTTAAAATATAAATTAACTTGCCCTCACAATAAAATGTAATGTAGTTAGCATCTTTACCCAATGTTACCCCCATTTCTCTTAACCATGATTTTCCTATTTTTTTCATTATTTAGATCAAGGTAAGCTTGATATCAAAAATAATGGAACATGTTTTGGGTCTAAGTTATACTGACAAATCAATGGATCCAATACAACACTAAGGCCTAGTAATATTAGCCAAATTTTTGTTGTCATAGTCAATATATTGGAGTAGTGTCATGCTACATATATTGGTTTTTTCCATGAAAAGATTTAATATTGACATTAGTACATTTATTTACATCAATGTGAAGATTAATCATCAAGGCTATCTATATGAGGAATAATTTATAGTTGTTTCCTTTAAAATCACTCTTGTAACATTATATTTTGTAGTTATATCTTACCTTTGAACCTCTTTTTTTAAAAACCCATTTTTAAATATATTTTCTTTCTTAGTTTAAGTTTGTTTTTAAAACTTTTATTATAGTGATTATACTTTTAGAAAATCTTCTTCTCAAAATTTTTAATTGTTCTTTATGTAACCTTTATTTTTATTCTTGTTTTGTTTTTAACCTTTCTTATTCTGTTTTTTTATTTTATAACCTTTTTCATTTTAATTTTACTTTTCACAATATTTATTGCTTTAATTTTTCCTTTTTCTCTATTTTCACTTATTCCTTAGAAGACATAAAAATAATTATAAAAGGTTTTGGTTTTATAGATACATATAACATAATATATCCACAATCAATAATACTTTGTATTTTGTTCTACAAATCCCAATAATTATCTATATGATGTCCATGCATTCTATGATAAATACAAGATTATTTTTATTTCCTTACAATATGTATAGGAATTAAAGTAATCAACTTGTTTTGAGTCATATCTCTTATATTTTCACTAGTGTTGTTGTGCAATCTCCTTGGACCATTTATTATATATGAATGTTGATTTTGAACCCATCCTTGAGATGATATCTTTAGAGGCACAATATTATTGAATGTAGAGGTAGAAATACAATCGACACTATCATTCTCAATATTTTTTGTACATGCAATTTTTTATTTAAGTAATGTAATATTTGAATTCATTTGGTTTTTTAATGCCTATATACTCACTCATAATATACATTTGATATATAATTAATTTACAAACACAAACCGTAGGAACTTCTGATTAAAGATGCAAATAAAAACCTTGAGAGGATGCATGGGAGTTAGAGGGAGTTGAGAAATGACATTTTGGTTACATTAATTTTGAATGGTATAAGACACTTGGTATTTTTTGGACATAAAATATTTATTATTATTGATTGAAAGCTTGATTTTATTGTACATTAGTGTTGCCTAATATAGTACATGATTATGAGATATATTCAATCCTTATGGTTGACACCATATAATTAAAATAATCATTAATTTAATTAGAAATTATACACCATGAATATTTAATATATCCATGATTTGATTTTGAACCTTTGAATTTTCAAATGGAATTAGGGGTGTAACTAGGTAGGGTGTGTTTGATTTAGAGGCTTTTCGAGATACTGATCACAATCATAAATAGTGATCAAGGCCCAAAGTGGCATGAATATGGAGGATTATACTATCCCATAACTACATAATTTCATCATTAAGGTACATTGAGTGTAAATTTATGAGTCTATTGAATTACCAATGCACTACAAAACCAAATGATCAATGACTTTCTATGGCTAAAAATAAAAAAATCTATGTACTTCTAATATACTTGTTAGGTATGGGGAATATAAAGTAGATATATAGTTTTTTATAATGGACTGAGTGTTGGACTAACACCCTTCACACCATGACTTTGGTAAAATTGATTACCACTTTACCTATAATGCTAGATCCTATGAGTTTATAACTGTTAGAACATAGTTTTAGAAAGAAATAAAATAAATCAAAAACCAAATAAAAAAATATTTTTATACATGGAAATCAAGAAATCAATCCAAAAATATAGGTCGGAGATAAATCCTATAAAAAATATCAATTAAATCCTAAAAAATATGATCAAATTTCCATTTTATGTAAGGGAATTATAAATTTAGTTGAAACCCTAAGACAAAAATTAGAAAATCGATGTTCAAGCAAATGAACATGTTCACCAACATTTTTTACCCTATATTTTGATAAAACAATTTTTTTATAGGTGATGAGGGTTATCAGGTCCTTCAACCATTTTATTAGTATAGAAAAGGGACAAAGTATACCCAATATAGACTAAATGAAATATCTAACAATGGATCAGGTCTAACCAAAACCAAAAAAGTGAGACAACAAAAAAACCCAACCATGGGTTTCACCCAGACCAAAACCCAATAGGTCCAATGATACTTTAGATAACCCTTATATTCCTATGAGAATGGGAGTGAAGAGTTTTGAAGGAAGGTTTTGTGTCTAACTACCCTTTTTATTCTTGCTTATTGTTACCCATTCTTCTTTTCCTTATGAATACTCAATCCCATCCTCACCAACTAGGGAGTTTTCAAGAGCCACCTTTCCATTATATGCTAGTTTTATTAAAGTATTCAATATTAATATCTATCTATTTAGGTGCCAAAGGTGTGTATTGAGTCACACCTTTGAGCTTAAACTCAAAAGGTTCTAACTTCCTTTTCATAGATGAAACAAGAGTAGTATAAAATAAAATGAGATGAGAGGGAGGGACATCCTTCCACTAAGAGGATTCCATATTTTTATTGAAGATATATAAATACAAATCCATATGACCACTCTAAAATCACCTCTAAATCTAAAGGGTGACTCTTCATAATATAGGATTTGACTTCAATAATGATACTTAACCTTTAACTAGATTATAATAGGAAGGTCTTAGGAAATATACATACCAACTAGAATACGAATAAAACTGGTGTGATGAAAGTTTATGTTAAGGTATCCACTACCATTACCTCACCTAAAGCATTACCAATGGTTTAGAGGTATATATTATCCCAAAAATGTATGGATAGGTGTAATAGCTGCACTTATATAAGCATAGTGGTGAGATTTTCCAAAATGAGGTTAAAATCTAAGAAACATGGATTCATGAAGAGGATATGCTAATCCGAACAACAAAGTTTGTATAAAAACACCCTATCTCAATCCTAAAAGTCATAAAAAACCACAATAAAAAAAAACTTGGTGCATGGATAAATATTTACGATATCTACAATAGTGGCCTTGATGAATCTAATACCCACTTGTGTAGTGTCAGTAAGCTTGACCAAATCCAATCAAATATGCAAATCAAGCCCTTGGTAGTAAACCAATCCTCATTATTCAACACCTATTCTAAAACCTTATACCCAAAAGATATAATTAGACTAGTTTTAATAGTTTTTAATGTCTTTATTTTGGTATTTTCTAACCTCTCCCATCACCACCTATAGCTTTTTATGACCCTACTAAACTAGAGAATATAGTTACCTCCCCTAGATTCTGAAATTGATCTTCAACTAAAGCTTTTATCTACCTCATTGATATCATTTCCCCAAATTTCCCTTTTCCAACTAGCCTGATAGTACTAGTTATGAGCCAAGACCTTCCTTACTCAATGTTACAAAGGGTGTAGTTAGTAACACCCCCTCACTATGAGACACTATCGATGCATCACACAAGCTCCTACACTTAGCCACAACCATGGTAGTTAGTTTTGATACTTCTTCCATCTATCCTATTATATTTTCCCTTGTGGCTACTAACCCTAAATTTAGTATTGTCAAGAAAAATAATTGAGCTCTATCTAAACATCTTGACCCAATAAATAGGTATTTAATAGGAATAAAACATTTAAATATTATTCAAATCATAATATATGATATGTTAACATAAATTTGGAAGTAAAATTTGAATTTACAATTGAAATTAATTGATAGGTGGTATATGCTAAATATAATAAGTATAAATAATAAGAGCATTCTTAGATTTTTCTTGTTTATGGTTGACTATAATGAGTATTTGATAGTGGAAAACATGATGAAAATTCTTATGATAATTTAAATCAATATCTAGTATATGGATACACACAAGAAAAATTTCATGCTCCATGGACAACTACATAGTGCATTCCTATCTATTGTCTGAATATTTATCCATTGTAAAAATGAGAAAATGATGATGACTATACTAATTATACTTATGTCTATTGAGAGTGTTGAAATATTTAAATTATGTTGATGTTTTGTAAAAACCTTTATTTTCCTTCTCACTACCTTAAAAATCTTAGATGTATTTGTGAAAGATATAAATCTAAAAAAATAAGGGGAAGTGTAAAGGGCTAAGTCAACAATCATCCCCATTGCTGGTTAATTTTTGCTTATGTATCTAGATACACTGAGGAGGGAATCAATCCACACATATTTATCCCACCTATTGTGATTTTATAATTATGCTCCTTCACTATATTTATGAAAATATTAATTTAGATTCGATACTTGACAATGTTAGATTTTTACTTGATTTGTAATGCTTCAAACTTGACTTAAAAATGATCGTAGTAATTGATATTGAATTTAGTATGAATAAGGCATATTTTATCAATGTACAATAGTGTAATAAATAGATGCCATATATATCTCTGTGTGTGTGTGTGTATTCCCTTATGAATAACCTTTGATTTGTTTATATAGTGGTCCTTTTGAATAATTTTATTTAGCCAACTTATGAAATGAATGGGATGATGCATATGAATATTTCATATTCTAGAAAGTAACTATTAAATGACATGGGGACAAGGGCATAATAAGTGGACAAGTTCATGGTAGTAGACATGTCTACATAACATGCATCAATCCTAGAAAATAAATACTAGATGGCCTAAGGCTATAGGAAGTCTAAGAGTGATATAAGATAGTTTGAGCATTGATTTGGAAATTATTGTGTAGTAGTGTTAAACAAAAAAAAAGATCAAAATCACATATAAATAAATGGTTATAGGAATGGAGAATAAGATTCATGTATTTGAGTGTAGGTCAAGTGGCTCAAGATATGTCAATATTTAACATATTTAAGTACCTGTGACTAGATTTAGGTTTCTAGAATAGTGTCAATGAAGTATAGAACAAGAAAATAATAGTCTATACTATCCACATGTATCAATTTAAGATCATATTATAATGGCATATCCATGTAGCACTATGTATTATTTGAGTAACTTTAAATAATTTTTTAATAAACCTAGATAACTTAAAATGGTATAAGGTTATATAAATATATAACATATAATAGTGAAACCAATGGAATAAGATACCCTTATTATTTGCATGGCTACTAGGTAGAGGATATTCCAACATCTATATGTCCATGTGTAGCTTGTATATCCTACATCATGCTCATATAATGTGAAATGAATGTGTTCACAAAAATAATATGTCATATACAAAAAATGAGATAAATAACATATGTAAATAGTGTAATCTAGTAGTCATGACATTCTCAAGCCATGATTTCTTTATTTTTTGAATATTTTAAATGTTTTTATGTTTTTAAATTATTTGTTTTATTTTTTATTTTTAAAAATATTAAAAATTTGAAAACTGTTAACCATTGATCCCATCAACTTAAGGACCATGGGGAGTTCGTGTATCACATACTGGAAGTTTCACCTATCATTATTGAAAGGTAAAAATGTAGTTGTATCATAAAATGAAAAGAAGTCATCTATTATATGATATCTATCATGATCACTCCTCATAGAATCATGTTTATGATGACTAACTCTAGAATGCCTAGGACAATGTGGGGTCTATTATATACTATGAGAATTTATAATCACCTATTTTCATCATGTAGTACACTAAATGGTCTTATATTTTATTTTATTATGTGTTATATGATATGATGACTTATATGAGCCCTAAATAAATCTATTATATGATTGGTGTTGAATAGATGGCTATCTAGTAAACCCAACTACTTTCCTCTGAATTGGATCTATATAAAGGTCTTTCATATGTGTAACTATTATATCTATATAGTAACCATGTATGGGTGTATCAACCAACCGTATTTGTGGTGGGGGTGGAAGAAGAGATACCATTGGTCTTTTAGGGTAATCTTATCATAAACTTGTAACTATTACTACCTTTTTTCATTATATTTAATCAAGACATTAATTCATTATAGATGGTATTATATGAATGTTTTGCATCCAATGGCATCCTAACAACATTTAAAATACCTTGTACTCTGTATAACTAATAATGGTTTGGCTAGTATGGTGGAACCCAACTAAATAGGTAGCACTATATCTAAGGGCATTTTTCCATCTATATAATCCCTTAAGTTTTCTTGATACATCTTATATATCTTGTTTTGTGTATCTAAGGGAGTGAAAAAGTGTCATCATGCATACATTTTAACTTGAGCCATTATCGATCATGATAATATGTATGGTTTGTTCATTGATGTAGGTCATATGAATAGAGTATGAAATTTTAAATCATCATCGATAATCCTATTGTCATCAAATGTGATTATAAGGTGTTATGGTGAATTATCAATAAGTATATTAATATTTGTGTTTATTGGGTGACCATATGTCATAGGTGGAGGATGCATATTATTTGCATTGTGTACTTTTAAAACATCCTTAGTATTTTTTGTCTCATGCTTGGGAAATCGATCATTGAATATTTTCAACTTATTATTTCCATTATTTAGTGGTATAGATTCCTCACTAGGTGTGATCAAATCAATAATGTTTTCATAAATAATATATTATATCTTAGTTTAAATCATTTAGTCTTAGAATGTTTCATAATTTAATGGTATTCATAGTATTCATTACTATTATGTTTATTTGGTGTAAGCCTATTTGGATCAAACTCTTGTGGAGGAGGAAGAGTGATAAAATGAATCTAATAATATGTGAGGAGGTGATGGTAATATGTATAATTACCTCTTTAGTGGAGTTAAAATTTTTATTTGATTTGTAGATTGTGATACTACATTAAATTTAATATTTTCCTCATTATATTTTTTGTATTTTTTTAACTTGTAGCTTTGTTTTCTTTGAAACTTCATTGTTCAAGTAGTTTTAGAAGTGGTTGTATACTTGAGATTTTTCAAAGATATGAACTTGAATTCTCTATCTCTTACTATGTGGCATAACTCATTAAAATATTTTAATTTCTTGATGACGATTAAGTCATGGAGTGGTTCAAACAAAATTTTATTGAATATGTCTTGTAACTCATTTTTTACCATGTACATGTGAAAATTAAGTAACAAAAAATTCCATAGATTTGATTTTATTTTGATATATATAGGAGGAAATTATGGAGGAAGTGGGTCAAAGGGAAAAGTTAGTGTGAAGATTAGAGATTTTAGGGCACAAATTATAGCTAATTTTGAGTAGGAAGTGAGATGGGAAAGGGAGATATTTTAGGTATGTTATCCTATTTTGGAATCTATAAAAATTAGTAGCTATGTTAGTCATTTTATGTTTGATAAGGTGGAGATGTTGGAAGAAAGTATTCCCAATATTGATTCTAATGTGTTAGTCTTTGAACTAATAAATGTTCTAGTAAATCCCAGTTTTCTGATTAGTGGTGTCAATCAAAAAGTGTGTGATAATAAGGATTCATTTCTTCATGTGTCACTTGTGTATCCTACATCTGATCAAGAGGTATTTAGTCCTAGTGGATCAGTAGGCACATCTAGTTTTAAGTTTGGGAAACAAATGTTTCTAATTTTAGTGAGCATCAGATGGCGTGCATTAGTTAACCAAATAATCTTGTCTTCTATGTTGCATTCAAGGGGATATGTCTTAGTCTAAATATAATTATAGATATTTATGTACTTAGTCTTCCCTTTCCTACTATATGTTTGTGTAATAACCCATTTCAGTTAAAATAGAGTTAGGTTAACTATTTTTTTAAAGATTCAGTAACTCAATAATAAATTTCCTCTACTAAATTCAAGAATAAATGATATTTAACTAAATGCATAAATAAATGAACTATTCATTAACCATCCCATTAAACATTTGATTCATTTATTTAATGATCACTATAATGAGTATAGATATGATTTTGTAAGTAAATCATAGAATAGTATCATAAATACATAATTTATAAATCAACCACTATTAGAGTAAATGTCACAATTGATATAAGAATAAACAACCAACTATTGTAACTATAAATTTCCATTAAATAGTATAACTATACATTATTACATATCTAGAAATTAGTTTACAAATTATTCAATGTTCTATGGAACATACTAGTCTCAATAAACTCATTAATATCCAAAAGGAATCATGAGCATAGTATATATTGGTTGAATACTATAGGGGATGGAAAACATCATCTGATTGATTTTACACACCAACCACAAACCATATATCCCCCACACAATCTCCCAACTAGGGAATGGCCCTCCCCTCATGGATGGGTAGATAATGATGGTGTGAGAATCAGGAATGTTAACTAAAACACATTTGATGTAAGATAACTATTACATGTAGCAGTCATAAAGAAATTTATTCTAACATGATATCATGTAAAATATTTAAACTAAATCAAACAAGTGAAATGACAATGTTCAAACAACAAACATTACTTTGGTTAAAGTTTTTATATATTTTCCAAATCTTTGGGATTAGTCAATTCACACACAAGATTCAATCAGATGACATCAATTTTTCCTATTAGTAACAATAAGTAAGAACATGAGGTTCATCTCACCTATTTATTTACTGTCATTAATATTAAACTTATACATGATAATTAATGCTAAAATTCTCAAATTTCAAATACATAGATTTCCATACAAAATACCACAACATTCATGAATATAAGTAAACCCTATAATTATATATAACTTCATCATATACATCATAGAAGTACAAAAACAATTGACTATTCTTATATCTAGTCGTTTAATCAAAATAATTAACTATTCATAACATATGAAGGACTGAAATACTTTAATCTTACGTTATTAAAGGTATGGTTCTACACACAACCCCTTACAATTATGTTAAACCATTGATTAATACCTTACATGAGTATAACAAGTCTTGTAAATTATAAAAATAGAAAAATTAAC
>JARHVA010001121.1:2135000-2225000 GCA_037957365.1 Torreya grandis
AAAATCAATGACATAAAACAAACATGATTTGTGATTTATTTCACAATATAACAACTATGGATTTTAATCAACATGCCCTACCTGATAAATGTAGTCGAAGTTATACCAAAAATCCTTACCTTTCTGAAATTTTGACACCCCAAATTCTTCCTTGAAATCTTCATTTTCATCCACTATTCATCCTCATGTTCTCCTAAATTCCCCCCATTTTCCTTTTATGCTTTTTCCAAGTATTTACATCCTAGCCAATAAACAATTCCAAAAAATTGGGTCTCTCATTAATGAACTCATAGTGAAACAATAAATTTCTTTTTTTTTTTGGCATGGAGATAGACCCTAAATCCCCTCTACCATTTAGGTCCTCAAAGAATAATCATAGTGAAAACATGCAACCTAAAAGTCTTGGAGTTTATCCTCTAAAATCATTTCTTTGAAATTACCTTGAATCATTATTTTATTAATCCCTAATATTCCATCTAAGGTTCCATAATTCACAACCTTACCATCATTATAGAAAAAATATGTTATTTGACTATTAGTAACATAATAATGTATTTTATTTAGAAAGCCCCCTATCAAATCAAACATGGGTTTCTACATTAACCCCAAGGTTATCATAATATATACCTTTGATGGAAACATCAAATATTGGAATTCTAAAAAAAAGCTTAAAATAAGCCATCAGATTAATACTTATATTGTTAGGCCATGTCATACAAGGATAAAGTTTCAATAAAATGTTAAGATATCAAAATGGAATAGTCACATAAGTCCAATCCAAATAAAATACTAATGCACAAAATATTTTAATATTTTCCTTCACACAATAACATGGTCTTAAAAGGATATTAGTGCATAGTTATGACAAATAAATACTAAAATTGTAACCTATCAAGACACTTAAAATATGGGAAGTGTATCATAATCACTACATATAAAGATTAAAACTACATACAACACAATCTAAGAACATATGAAATATTGAAAAAACCATATAAAATATAAATACAATCCTATTAAGGTGTGTATAAGGTTTTAGTTTCATTCTCTCATCCCCCAACATCTCTATCTGCTCCATCCTCTTCAATGAAACTGTTATCACTCAAAAGTATAGCTTTACAAGAATTTATGTTTGCTCTCACTCTTGTTGACATAATGTAAACTCTACAAGGTGTGGGTAACCTTATGTTTGTGATTAAATATAGATGAAGGGATGGTTACCTTTGGTACACTCACCTAATTCCCTCTAAACTCTCCAATTTTGTGATTTAATTACTAGGAAAAGGGAAAAGGAGAAATAAACAAGCTAAAATTGCACATGAAAACTAAAAAATTTGGGATGATGCACTAATATCAAGGTTAATTATGCCTATAATTGACACACATGGGAATATAAATAAATTGAACACATTCACTTCATCTTCATACAATGACTCTTGCATCAGTATTTCATACACAAGTCTTGATAAATAATCATACTATCTTAGAAGGAATGAACACAAATTGAATTCACTTCCAAATTAGGTAGAAATCAGACTTAGACACTTTATATGACTTGTAATCATTTTCATTTGTTTCATAAAGATGAAAATTTTAGACATAAAGATAGGAAAAATAATCATTCACTAAGTTACATCAATGAACATAAGGCAAGCACTTCATGAACAGCTTGAAAATAGAGGAAAAAATAACTCTTTATTACTACAATTATGATGTAGTACAAGTTTTGGTAGAGTTTGTATAGACAAAAGTATAGTCTAATAATAAACTTTTCAAAAATTAAAACACATATAGAAAAGGAAGCAAGGATAGAGGAGACAAGCAGCTCCAAGCTAGAGATGAGTGCCCATACTAACTCAAATTCACTCCTCCTTCAACTTAATCCCATCTCAACCTTTACCTCAAACACAAAACTTAAAAATTACTACATATTACATTAGATTTTAAACATTTTTTTATTGTAATATGGTGTAGAGAGAGAGAGAGAGAGAGAGAGAGAGAGAGAGAGAGAGAGAGAGAGAGAGAGAGAGAGAGAGAGAGAGAGAGAGGCTTGTATGAATGTTTGAAAAGTCAAACATTTCGTGCATGCTTTGATGGTTGAATCTTGAAGAGATATTGATCATATTCAGTTAACTCATTTTGATCTTACATTGAACTCCTTTTTATCTTTCATTCATCTTGAATTTTTAATTTAGTTATCTTAAATTCATATTAGAGTTTGAATTGACTTATATTACTTACATCATGGAGTTTGACTTAACTTGTCTTACTTGTATCTTCCATGCATGTTTGACTTATAGACTTCCAAAAGTTTCTACAAGGTGAAGTGGTAGGATAAATATTACATATTTTCTATTTATGGAGTCTCCTCCATAAAAATATGGTTGATTTACTTGATCAAGTTTCTTAGCTGAACTTCTCCAATCTTGTATTTTTGAATCTCCACATTTTTAGGGCTAATTGAAGGCTTATTTAATCATCTTGAAGATTGACTTGAGATCTTATAAAATTGTTGGAAGTATAGATACTATGGGGGATTTTGAATCACTTGCCTTAAAATTATCCTTCAATTTCTCTTAACATACATGAATCATTCATATACATACATTAACTAATGCATACACAAATATATATAAAAGCAAAAAATATAAGAACACATGATATGTGTGGGATAAAATCTTGGGGATGAAACCCATTAATAAAAATCCTATAATATATTTATATAATTAATTAATCAAACTTTTAGTTAGGTACCAACCCCATAAAGAGCACCAATCCTTCATTAGTCAAGCACCAACTCAACTAGTCTTTTAACAAGCACCAACTTGCAAGGAGGCACCAACCCCCTAGGTAAATTAACACCAAATCAGATACCTTGAAAATATAATCAACAAGAGACACATATTTTTCACTCAACTAAATATTACCTCTTTATTTTTCTCTTCTCACTCTTTTATCTCTCTCAAAAAGCATATTAGGCCTTCTCGCTCAACTAGCCATTTTCTTCGCAAAATTAGATATTATGAACTTAATCATCACTTGTATAATCATATTTATAACTTCATGACATATTAACCACACATATATTATGGTATTCACAACTTTTACCTAGTTTCCAAAACTCTATACCATTCGCTCATAATCCTTAATTTTCTAACTAGTCAAATTAGGCTTATTAGACCTTCTCTTTATACTTGACTCTTACTCTCACCCATATTGGTCAGCCAAGAAAATATCCATACTTGGATAAAATTTTTAATAGATAAAAAAAACATGTTTAACAAGTTAAAACCTGATTATATATAACAACCATTACCCTTAAGGCCCAAAACCATTGTTAGGCCTAATAGAGACCTAATGTAATTAGGCCTTCTCAAAACACACATTTCACTTAGGCCTCCTTAGAACATATTGAGCCTATAAAATATATGAAAAAATTAAAAAATTAATTAATTATATCCTTTATAATCTCACCTTATTTTACCAACATAATCTATCTCATTTCACTCCTTAAACCACTCAATTTAGTCTACACGTAATTAGGCATTCTCATTGCCATAAAGTCCATCTTGTAAATCTGATAAATACACTCAACTTTGACACATAACCCAAATATAAAATAGCATGTATGAAATTTACATGATCTAAAATTAAACATTATATTCATTATATTTCACCAAATATGCTAAAAAACCTTAAACTTATCAACTTCATATGCTCACTCAAAACTGCACCTAGGCCTTAAGAATCTAGTCAAAAGCCTTTGACTTTTGACACCTTAATAGGAGTTATCATGAATTAAAAAAAATAAAAATAAAAATATGAGACTTATTTAATAACTTCATGTTCATTTTATTCTTCAACTCTATTCAAAAATACTCAAGAACAATATTTTCATTAATACACAAAAAATTCCCTATAGCTCCAAAAACATAGTCATGAAAACCAATTATTAAAACGCCTATGTGAACACTTTTATGAAATTAAAATGGTTTTTAATGATACTTAATCATTATCATAACATTTTTATTATCAATATCAATATCAATATTGGTCTTAGAGACCAATCTCATTCTTCATCCTACATAGTCCTCACTATATTAGATATGTCACTTTGGGAATTTTTTTTTGTTTGTTTTTGTGAATAATAAAAACTTATAATAAATGGGTAAATGTGATATATGTCTTTAAAAATTACCCCATGAATTTGGATCCATCCCTAATCCTTAATTTCATTCTCACTTCTGCCTAGTTTGGTCATTATCTTCCTCATTAAGCTTATTTGGTGATAGGTCAATTTTCATGACCATTTTATAATATTTAAGTTATGAAAAATATTTTAAAAAAATCATGGGAATAAATTAAAATTATCACACATCATCCAAATTTTATGCTTTGACCTAGCCAACCCTGGCTGCTATATCAAAATTATGAGAAATAAGGGGTTTCTATATTTTATACTCACTATTCTGACAAAACCAAAACACTTGGAGAAACATGGAAGAGTCATTTACATGTTCCAAATTTAAAAATAGGTAAACAAAACCATTCTAATCCATAACTAACCTGATCTTTCCTATCAAATCATTATGAGGGTTTTAGGAGGGTTTTGACTAGTTTTCATTCTTAGAAATCATTCATAAAGGATTTCCCCTCAAATCCAAAAATAATTAAAATAATTTTAAGATAGTAACTTAAAAAGCTTCAATGAACTACTCAATATATCATTCAAATGTTTCACATGCCAATGAGCATAAGAAAAACCTTTTCGGGTCTGCAACACCCCATTCTTTGCACATAGATGACCTCAACACTAATTTTCATGATTTATACTTCAATATATGACCTAAATTTTGGTAAACACACTTAATAAAACATATCAAACCTTTTAAAATGTTATTATTATATTTTAAATCTTGGGAACTAAACTTGACCCCTCATTAGATCACATTAGGTCTCTTTACACACTAAATCTTGAACTGCCAATCATACTTAGACTTGATCACACTTTAAAACCAATTTTATTATTATAAAAACCTAATAATAATGTCATATAACATCATTCCATCTTAATACACTACCAAAATTATTTACACAACTCTCATACTTCTCATCTCATCATGCTACTAGGTTTATGCCTTATCACTAGGTCTTTTAATGCAAGGACTAAGAATCAAAAATGATCTTGGAATTCTTATAAAAGATTTTGTTGTCTCTTTCAAATATGTAGATAAATTTATATAATTTATCATGCATGCACTAATATAATTCAACAAACTTTACTATGATTTATGCATACACCTTCTCATAGGACTATATTAAGCTTCTCAACACACCTAATACTAAATAGTAGCTTACCTTACATCATGATCTTGACTTTGACATGACATAAACCTTATAATAATTTATAATTTTCCTTTAGATTTTATCTCAACATATAAAAAAAAGGCTTCCTTAAAATTTTCTCTTATCATATCATAAGACTTCTATACCACTCCACCAAGCATGGCCTCAACTCTTAACCTTGAGACCCATCTATGACTTTGACATCAATGACAACATCAATGCCTCAATAAAAACAATATAAATATACATAAATAGTCTCTCCCTTTGTCATTGATGGAAAACATTTACACAAATTTGATCATTCACAACTCTCCAAGTTGGATCTTCTTCAAATTAACCTTTCTCCTAAATTAGAACTTTTCCCCCTTTGAAATTAATGACAAAGGTTCATTTTATTGGCAACTATCTGATCCTTGGACCTAGAAAAAAACACCTTTTCTTTGCAAACAATCTTAACATAGATCAAGCTTACATACCTACTCTTGAAGCATGATTGGTTTCCCTTACCTCCATGAGATTTTCATACATTATCAAGATTGTGACTTGGTTTGATCAAGTCATCATATAAATTTTTTTGTGCCCTATCTCTTATGATCACTCCTATAGTATACTCTTGATTGAAATTTAGATCTAAATTTCAATAAATAACACAAAAACTCCCCTTAATACCAAGCATCCTTCATGTTTCTACTCACTAGCTGAGTGCCTCCATGAATCCTAATAGAGTTACCTCAAACAAAATAAACTCAAGAGATTCCTAGATCTCCATGTCCTTACTAGACTGATCTTCTTTTATGATCTTCTTAGGCTTCAATAACACTTTTGGCTTGACCTCTTCAATATTTATTTGAACAACATTCCAACTTGGTATATTGGTCTTTACTCCTTCATCCATAATATGAGTTGATAGAGAGAATTCATGACACTCATTCAAATATGGACTATGTTCCACTATGGAAAATAGTCCTCTTGGATTTACAGACTAGTCATGAACCTTAGTTACCTTAGGTTTCCAATCACTGTCTTGTCTTCTTTCTTAAATTTTAGGAGTCTCAACTTTCTTGTTTTGATTTGAGAATCCATGCTTATAGTAATTTGAAATATGAACAACCTTTTGATAGTTAAAACACACTATTCCTCTTGATGTAAAAACACCATAACCCATACCTCTTGACTTATGACTCTCCTCATAGTTCCATGCATATTCATTCTTGGAGGGCCTTTTACAATGCCTTGCTTTATTACAAAATCAGTTACATTAATAATAATAATAATAATAATAATAATAATAATAATACTTGGAAGGGTTAGCATACCTTATAGTATTAGGCTATCTGATAGAATTAGCCTTCATTATAATAGTACCCTCATCCTTTGATTGATCATTGACATTATTGTTTACATTAGTGTTCTTCTTTTGGTGTCCATTGAAACCAAGGGTTGTTTTGTCACTATCAATCTTTTAACTACTCAGAATGTTGTCTAGATCATTGGTACTCTTTTCAAACCTCATAAATGACTTAACCTTACTTTATTTCTAATTAAATTTACCTCTCAAATAATTTTCTTCAATTACATACCTTTCACATTCTTCTTCTTTGGCCTTTAGGCTTGTAGTTATACTATCAAGTTGGGTCTCCACCTATTTGACTATTTCCTCATATTCTTTAGAGTTATTGCTTAGTCTAGCTTCAAATAAGTTGATTTTATCCTCAAAGTCTTTGATAAGATACCTCATCACCCTATTATTTTTCTTCACCATATTTAGTTCTTCTAGAGTATTCATCAACTCAGCCTCAAAGTTTGCCTCTTCTTCTTCATCATCTGAATCACCAACATCACCTCCAATCCATATGGACTCTTCTTGATTTTAATAACTTGATTCCTTACCCATGAATATTAATTCAATGATATTAGGACCATCACCTTCATGGTCACTCTTAGAATCACTTCTCTCACCCTCATTAGATGAGTTGCAATCTTCCTTGGTGTAAAATCTTCTTTTGCTCTTAGAAAACTTCTTGTCATCATACCTTCTAAAGATTTTCTTATTTTTATCAGATATATATGAATTTACATCATAATAATGACCTTCATAATTATCTTCATCATCCTTTTCCTTATGCTTATGTCGGTACTTTTTGGCAAAGTGTCCAATCTCTCCATAATTGAAGCATTTAAAGGGCAACTTGCCTTTGTATTTACCTGAGCCTATCTTCAACTATATTGAAAACATAGATATTAATTCATCATCATCAATATCAGATTAATCATTGTATTTGAATTTCTTACATTGTTTCTTCTTCTCTTTTGGTTTATTTTCGACCATAAATTTAGCTTCCTTCTTTGTAGGTCTTCCATCACTTATCCTCATCCCATAGGTTGTTAGGATGCCATGAAGTCCATCCATCTCTAGCTTGTATATATCTTGTATTTATTCAATATTAGACACTTTAGGATGAAATTTAGGAGTTAGAGATAGTAAGAAAATTTGAACAATAGTATATTATTTTATTTCTTCACCTAGGCCTCTTATGATTTTGACCACTTCATTAACCCTCAATAAGTAGCCTACAATGGTCTCATCTTCATTCATATTTAGGATTTTAAACTATCTTCTATGGGTTTTCTAATTAGACAAATTGATCATAGATTCTCCCTCATGGATAGTATTCAAATTGCCCCAAATTTCTTTATCATACATATAGTGCATCATCTTCACAATTTCTACCTTTGATAGGCCAAACATACTTCCATTCATTGTTTTTAAATTATTATCAATAGCCTTCTTGCCTGATGCATTTTTAAGAGGAATAAAGGGTGTCATATATCCATCCAAGACTAATTACCAAACATAATGACCTTGATACATCAAATATATCTTCATCCTGACACTCTAAAAATCATAATTGGATCCATTAAAGAATGTAACCTTGCTTGTAGAAAAACTACCTTCTATTTAACTAGCCATGTTCACTTATTTAGGATCTCCTTTAGGCTTATAGGCCTCCCTCAAATGACCTATTTTAATACCGAATGTTGGAATTAAAAATACTGATATGGGGGGTGAATCATTTTCCTTAAAACAATCTTTTAATTTCACTTAACATCCATGAAGAATTCATATACATACATTAACCAATGCATACACAAACATCTATGAAATAAAATAACATAAGAACATAGGATATATGTGAGAAACCCTCTTGTGGGATAAAAATAATTGATACAAATATTGTAATGTAGTACTATAAGCAATGAATGAAACTTTTAGTGAGGCACCAACCCAACAAGGAGCACCAACCCCTCACTAGTCAAATGCCAACTCAACTAGTCCTTTAGTAAACACCAACTTGCAAGGATGCACCAAACCCATAGGTAGATAAGAACCAAATCAGATAACTTAAATCTATAATCACCCTTAGACACCTATTTCTAACTCAATTGAATATGACCTCCTTTTGCTTTGCTCACTCTTTTATCTCTCTCAAACAATCTATTAGGCCTTCTCACTCAACTAACCCTTTTTTTTAGCAAAATTAGATCTTATGAACTTTATAATCACCTATATAATAATATTTATACATTAATGAAATATTAAAATCACATATTTTATGGTATTCACACCCTTTACCTAGTTTCTAAAACTCTATATCATTCGCTCATAATCCTTAATTTTCTAACTAGTCAAATTAGGCCTATTAGACCTTTTCTTTATACTTGACTCTTGATCTCACCCATATTGGTTGTATAATAACCTATCCATAATTTTATCACAATTTTAATATATCAAAAAAAACATTTCAAATTTTAAAACCCTCCAATATTGGTTGGTCATTACCCTAAAGGGCCAAAACCACCATTAGGCCTAACAGAGACCTAATGCAATTAGGCCTTTCTCAAAGCACATGTTTCACATAGGCCTCCTTAAAAAACCTTGAGACTGAAAAAATATATGAAAAAATTAAAAAAAATTTACCCCTTATAATCTCAAATTAGGTTCCCAATATCATTTATCTCATTCACTCCTTTAACCACTCAATTTGGTCTACTCACCATTAGGCCTTCTCATTGCAAGAAAGTCTATCCTAAAAATCTGATGCATAAACTCATATTTTCCTCATTAAAAAATTAAAAAATCACATGGATATATTTTAAATTACCTTATTTTAACATAATATTCATTATATTTCACAAAATATCAAAAACCTCAAACTGATCTTCATATGCTCACTCAAAACTGCACACATGCCTTAAGAACCCAATCAAAATCTTTTGACTTTTCATGTCATAATAAGAGTTTATAATGAATAATTTTTTTTTTAAAATAAATATATGAGACATATATAATATATTTATGCATATTTTATTCTTCAAATCTATTAAAAAATACTTAAAAACAATATTGTCATTAATATATAGAAAATTACCTTTAGCTCTAAAAACACAGTCATCAAAACCAATTCTTAGAACACCTATGTGAACACTTTTATTAACATAAAATGTGTTTTAATTATCCTTAAACATAATTATAACATCTTGGAATATATATATTATAATTTTTAATATCAATATTGGTCTTATAGACCAATCTCATGTCTAAATCCTACACAGATCTCACTATGTTAGACAGGTCACTTTGAGAACAAATTTTTTCTTGTTTGTGTGCATCATTTAAAATTATATAAAATTTTTAAATGTGATATATTTATTTTAAAATTACCCAAGTCATTTTATCCATCCTTAATCCTTTGAAACCAATCCTTAAGCTCATTCTCACTTCTGCCTAGTTTTGTCCCTGTCTTCTTCATTAGGCCTATATGGTGATAGGTTAAATTTCACGACCAAGTTATACTATTTAAGGTTTTAAACCTGATAATAAAATTTCTTGGGGAAAAAATGAAAGTCTCACACATCATCCTCTAATAATTTGCATGCTTTAACCTAGTCAATCCTACCTACTATATTAAAAATTTGAGAAATAATGGGTTTTCTATTACTTATACTCACTCTTTTGACAAATGAAAACCTCTTGGATAATATTTTAAGAGTAATTTACAAGTTATAAACATAAAAATATTTCATAAAAACCATTCTATGCCATAACTAAAAAGATCTTTCGTATCAAGTCATTATGAGGGTTTTAACTAGTTTCCCTTCTTAGCAATCGTTCATAAAAGATTGCCCCTCAACTCCAAAAATAATGCCAAGAAATTAATGTTATGAATATTAAAAAAATTAAATGAACTTATTAGGATATCATATAAATTTATGATATGCCAATGGTCATAATAAAAACCTTCTTGAGTCTGCAACACCCCATTTTGTGCACACAAAGGACCTCAACACTAATTTTCATGTTTTCTCCTTCAAACTATGACCTAAATTTTTTTCAACACACTTAAAACAACGTATCACATATTAAAATGTTATTATGATATTTTTCACCTTGGTAACTAAACCTAAGCCCTCATTATATCACACTAGGTTTCTTTACATACTAGGTCTTGAATTACCAATCATACATAGACCTTGAACACACTTTAAACCAACTTGTACTATTATAAAAACCTCATAATAATGTCATAAATCCTCATATCATACTCACACACTACCAAAATTCTTTAAAAAATTATCTTACTACTCATCTCATCATGCTACCAGGTATATGCCTTCTCATTAGGTCTCTCAATGCAAGGACAAAGTATCAAAATTGACCTTGGAATTATTTTGAAGGATTTTTTTCCTCTTTCACATATTTACACAAATTTATACACTTTATCATGATTTTACTGACACAATTCACCAAGCTTCACTATGCTCTATGCATACACCTTCTCATCAGACTAAACTAGTCTTCTCAAGACACCTAACACTAAATAGTAGCTTACCTTGCATCATGATCTTGACTTTGACATGTCATCAACCTCAAAAGAATTTATAAGTTTCCTTAAAATTATCTATAAACATAGAAACAAAATGTTTCCTTCAAATTTTATCTTTTCATATCATAAGACTTCTATACCACTCCACTAAGTATGGCCTCAACTCTTGACCTTGACACCCATCTTTGACTTTGACATCAATGACAACATCAATGCCTCAACACCAACAATAGAAACATACCTCAAAAAAATTAGCTCTAATATGGAATATTAGGATAGGATATTATTTCTTTATTTTATGTTTAACTCCTCTTTAAACCTTGAGTCCATTTTTAAAACAAACACTTAACCCTTTTTTTATCTCTAAATAACAAAGAGAACATGTATTTGACTGCGCAAGGTTATTGAGGGTTTTAATGCATTGATTCATATTTTGATTATATTATTACTCAATGTTGGAATATAATTGAAAAAATATTGTATGTTACTTTTTTAAATTATTCATTAAATATCTCTACTAAGAGTGAATTTGATGATGACAATCATAGCTCTTCATACTAGTTCTTCTTGGATATGACTATCTTTTCCAACTTGACAAGCTTCTTGAATGCACCATGAGAACCTATAAATTATTTAATTTTCATTATTTTAATATATAATTATTTTAAATATTATTTTATCATCATCACCATGGTTACACAGACCTTCAAACAAATTTTTAGCTCAAAATTCTACATACAACTTCAAAAATGCTCTCATGTGCTCTTTAGGCCTAATAAAATCCTAATTTATATTTGAGGGTATAAAATTATTTATATGACTGAAAAAACATCATAATATTATAATTTTATATGTATCAATTTTAAATACCTTCAAAGTTTTTAAAATATTATAAAATATTCACTAAACTCTCAATCAATAATTCACAAAAAGTGGTTGTTTGTTATCCGCAGGGTGACCTAGACATATTTTTATTCGGTTTGAGCCTATTTTTAATTTTTTAAAATTTTATAATACTATATTAATAACTTTAAATTAATTATACACATTCTCAAATCTTTTTTTTCCATTGGAATGATCTGAAACACTTATTTCTAACTCCATTTGTGAGCAAAATAGTGAAAAACCTTGATTTCATTCATGAACAAACCTATGTTTTAGTATTTTATCTATAATAATTTAAATTAAATTAATTAAAAAAAAAATTAAACATTAAATTATATAAAAACATACCTTCATTTCAAATTTCAATAGATTTCATTTAGTAAAACTAAAAATATGCACTTTTTAGTGTTTCCTAGCTTGCACAATTTCATTTTTGAATGCCTATAGGTTTGAGTTTTCCATTTACATGAGTTTTATTAAGAATAAATACATATTTTTTTTTAATTATTACATTTAATATCACATATAATCAATAAAACCATTGGATACACTCAAACAACCTCTTAAATCTCTCAAACAATGTTTTTTTAACTGTCTCTCTTACATGTTTGAAACCCTACAACCTGTACCTTTACTTTTATTTTTTATTTAAATTTAAATTTTTATTGATTAATTTATATTAATTTTATTTATTCCTTCTAATATCTCACAAAATTTTTAATTTACATGAAATAACTCAAAAATGCAAACATATTGCTTAAAACTGAGCCATTTGGGTTTTGAAAGGATTTTAGAGCACCTTTCCTTCTTAATTATTATTAATAAAGTTAAGAACCTTTAAAATGAGAAAAATTAATCTAATATTTATTTAATATTGGCCAAAATATTCCATTAATACCATTCAAAGCAACTCTTCTTATCCTTCATGAAACAATTATTTGAAAATTGCTTTCACTAGTTTGTAACTAGTTTGCTAGAGGAATAGAAGAAACCTCTATAAAAATTTATTTGAGGTGTTATTAAGAATTATTTTTTATTTAATATTTTTTTATTATTTTTTATATAACCTCCTTACTCTTCACTCCTTGAATGGAGTCTTATTGAAAACCTTCACATAAGTAACCTTGACCAATGGTGGAAACATTTGTCAATAGATACCCTCCCTCAGTCATAATCTAGAGGGTGAAATCCATATTGAATATACCTTGGTACAATAAATAGTAGTTGAACCAAATAAATATACAACTTATTTAAATTAATAAAACTAAATAATCATTATCATGATGTACAATAACATATATGTATGATTAACTAACAAGTTACTGATCATGTAGGTAAGCAATATATAGCTATCCACAAATTAGCATCTAATAATCCAACTTACTAAAATAGTAAATAATTTAATAATTAACCAAAAAATCCATAAATTAATATATTAATGAGTATATATGAGGATTAATATGTAATAGTTTAGAAGCAATGGTCTCCTCCCTTGTGGATCCTTGATGTTGTGTTTTGGCTTCAGTTCAAGTGGAACCTATTGTAGGAGGTTGTCTCTCTCTACCCTTATTTATATTTTAAATTTCAATGTTGAGTTTCATTTATATTTTGCATCAGATTCTCACTTCATGATAAATTTTGGAGCACTAGTTATGTTTGGGTTCCCTCAGAGAATAGGGGTTATGGTATATATTTTGGTATTTTTGAACACTTCAAAGTAATATGCTAGGCTATAAAAGGTCATTTTGTCTTCCTCTTCATCAAGGTGTTTTCAAGGTAAAATTGAAATTGTTTATTGGTCCTTGTCTTGACTGATAATCCATGTGGTTAGGGTTATGAATTGAATGTATAATCTGGTTTTTATTGTATTTAGAATAAGGTATGTTTTGATTTTATCTAGTGGATCTCAAGCTTCATCATTTATCTATTGTTGGATGATGTTGGTTTTGTCTCTATGGGTTTATGGAAAGTATTTGTGGATAGTTGGTGATTCTTTCATCCATTAGAGTAGAGAGCTTCTAGATTAAATTGTGTTTAAGTTTTTAACTGACATTTTGGTTCACACTTCATGAACCATCATCAAGGTAAGAGAATGAAAAATGTAAAACAACAAACTAAGCACTTCATTTATAGATATAAAATTTAAGTTCAAATATGTCAAGGTGAGTCAAAGAGGTGGGGCCCTTAAAGGGGTAAAAAATGGTAAGGTTTAGAAGTTATAATTCTGAATTTATATTAGAGATTAAAATTACAAATTAAATTACAAAATATAAATTAGCAATTTTTAATTTTTTTTTTTATAATTTTTTTTTTTTTTTCAAAAATTAAAAAATTTGAATTATAAACAAACAATTTGATTATTAACTAAATCTTTTCTTACCAATTATAATTTGATTTATAAATACTTACTAGTAAATTCTAAATCTGTGAAAGGTTATCAATAATGAATTATGAAAGATAAATAATAAAACAAATAATGTTTTATATATAAAAATTTATATTTTTAAATTATGAAATATCAATTTTAATTTATAGCTTAACTATCAAGATTTAAATTATAAATATTGATTGTAAAATTACAAACTTACCATTAAAAACTATAAACCATTAATTTGATTTATAATTTGAATTTAAATTATTAATTTTTTTTAATAAATTACTAATGATAATCATGATTTATAAATAACTAATTATAAATCTAAGTTGTGAAATAAAAACCAATTATAATTTTTATAAATCACTAATTTGATTTCTAATTTCTATAAAATTGTAAATGTTATTTGTAAAAAATACAAATATAACATTAAAAAATTATGAATTATAAACCATTAGTTTGATTTCTAATCTGAATCTAAATTATTGAATAAAAATTATAAATTACCAAATATAATTATTTGTAAACAACTGCTAGTGAATTTAGATTGTGAAATAAAAACTAATTATAATTTATATAAACAACTATTAGATTGATTTTTAATTATAATAACAATTACAATTTATAGTTAATATTATAAACCATTGGTTTGATTTCTAATTTAAATCTAAATTATCAAATATAAATTATAAATTATAAATTACCAAAATAAACTATACCATACAATAAAATATAAATTATAAATTGTAAAATATAAAATCAATTTTAAATGTACATTATGAATCATAAAATATAATTAATTGTGAGAGGTGAATTTCACATAAGAATAAAAATAAAAATTATCAAATTCCTTGTAAATTGACAATTATAACTACTAAATGATAAAATAAAAGTAATAAAATATAAATATAAATATTTATAAATTATAAATAATGACTTAAAATTCAAAATAAATTTAATATTTCAGATTTGAAATAAAAGAAAATCAAGGAGAGGGGGGACAAGGTCAAGAACGTGGATTGGGAAAGGGTAAAGTGGGGAGGGGGAGGGGGAGCGGGGAGGGGGAAGGTTGAGGGAGTGGCATTGGGGCTTACTAGGTTAGAAACCAAACCAAAAAGACATCTAAAGACCAACCTAGGGTGAGAGTGGGGGTAAAGGTGGGGGAAGGGAGGTTTGAGCTAAATAAGAAGGCTAATGGGAGGAAATTCAATGAGGTTTGATTAGGTTGATGATAGGTCTCCAATTTTTGTTTAATTCAAGGCTGCTATCTCTATTGAGGTTATTGTCATGCTTTATAATTTTAATTACTTGCCTGAGGTGATGCTTGAAGTAATTATTTTCTATGGCTAGGATTGTAGTCTATTCTAGGCAAATATGATGGCATATTTTGAAGGAGTGTTCTTTCAACGCATATTTAATCATCCTTTCTTTGTTAATATCTACAACATGTTCATTGATCCTAGTTTTTATGGATTGACCTATGTTACTACTATATGACACACCATAAGATTAATCAATTTTGTACACTTCACTTCTCAAATTTGGTTCTAGTTTGACTTTGGATGATTTGATCATACATCTTAACTTTTTGAGGGGGAGAAAGGTGGTCTAGATATTGTTATTGTTTAAAATATTATCAATAAAATTGGAGATCCCTTCTAAATAAGGAAGGAAAGTTATAGGATTACTTAAATTTTCATTTGGAATATTCAATCTAATAAGGGAGTTCTTGGCAGCTTCAAAATCTTGAGCAATCTATTTACCTTTGTACCCATTCAACTTGAACACCTCAGTCAGGTATAGGATCTCATCTTCTAGGTGTTCCTCATCACAAATTCTAAATGCTCTTATGGCAAGGGTTTTTAGGACTCCCAATTTTTGTGAGGGATGGTGGTGAGAGTCCACGTGTAGATAAATATCTATGTGGGTAGCTTTTTTATAGACCTTACATGAGAAATAACCATCTAAATTTATAGAAAGGAGGACATCTAAAAAGGGAAGACTACCTCTCGATTCTAATTCTTTAGTGAACTTAATGGAATTAATCACCTGGTTCAGATGATTATGGAATTACTCAAGTTTATTTAGCCCATGTGGTCAATTAATTTGGGTGTCATCTACATATCTCTTCCACCAATTGAGTTTTAGTGGGAAGGAGTTGAGACTTAGGTCTTCAAAGTATTCCATAAATAGGTTGGCCATAATGGGTGAGAAGGGTGAACCCATTACAACCCATTTTATTTTCTCATAAATAACTCATAAGAGAGAAAATAATGTATATTTAAGATAGAGGGTCACCATAGAAACCATTTCTTCATCAACTTGATTACTTACTACTTTGATGGTGCCAACTACGGAAATGTTTGTGAAGGTGACACCACATTAAAACTCACTAAAATGTCCTCATTAGAGACATATTGGTCCTTGATAAAATCATAGAAGTCTTTGATAAAGGATGAGGTTTTACCTACTAATGTTTTAACTTATTATCTAAGAAAGAGGTTAAGGCATAGGTTTGAGAATCAGTTGCATTAATAGTAGGTCTAATGGGGATCCCCTCCTTATGAATCTTGGGGGAACCATAAATTTTATCGGTAATGGTTTTCTTAGGAAGAATATGATTTTTGATGGAATCATCAAGGGAGGATTGATGAATTAATTTTGTAATTGCTTTAGTGATTTTGGAGATCGAGTTCAAAAATAAAATTTTATAGCTTCTGCAATGGCTATCAACATTGTATTTATCTTTAATTCCTTATCATTGGATCTATGGTAGCCCCTATTTTTTTGGAATATCTAGGTCTAGAACCTATTATCATCATCTCTTGGTGGTGCCTATTTTTTCTTAGTCTTCATTTACATGGTTTTTTATAGTGATATGTTCCTTAGTTCATCCTTGACTAACTTTTAGTGTGTGACATTTTTTTCAGTGTTGGTATTTTTTACAATGTGGGAAAGATTTTTTGGATTCCATCTCCCTAGTCCTAATTGCTTTTGTTTTTTGGTGTTTGGGCATGGGGTTTTATTCCTTGGTGTTTTTCAAGCTACCCATTTCTTATTGTTAGTTTATTAATGGAAAGGTTTAGTGTTTTTTATTAACTTCTTCCCCCTTTTTTGATCTTAGGATACATATGAGTAAGGGCCAATTTTAACCCTCGATATTTATAAATAAAACTAATTTTTGGTCATAACATTAGTCACCATAGATAACATAGTATTGTAAAAAATTACATTATCATTGGTTGGATCATTGGACCCTTGTTTGAGTTCATTCATTTATTCATAAGATATTTTCACATTAATGTTGATAGATAAATGTGTTAAAAAATGATATGCTTAAGGGTTGAATGTAATTATATTTTGGAGGGAAAGGTCATAGAATCATCACTAATAAATCTTTGAGACTTCACAATAAAACAATATTGGTTAATAATTTATCATTGTATGCATAATCTAAGCATGTTTCATGAAATGATCAAATATTTTTTTCTAAGTCACCTTTACCTTCATACAGTAGAATCTTAGGAGCTACAAAACCTACTAATAAAATATGAGTTATTATCTTAAGGGATAATTGGTTATGAATCAAGGCATGTGAATCCATTATATGACTATAACTATATGTACCTTTATATAAATATAACACCTTAGCATTCAAATTTATAATGGTTTATTCAAAGGAGTGTGTTGTAGGAAAGGTTTGTGATGCAACATGCACAACCATCATAGGAGGGGTAAAGGTTACTTATGTAGGAATAGGCATGGAAATATTTATAAATCCTTGATTTTACACCACACCTTAGATGGATGTCACATATTTTACTTAATGTGTTGATACAAAGATATTACGAATAATAGAGGTCTAAACATCTAAATTTGAAGTACTAGCTTGAAAGGACTAGTTGATATCACATAAGGGGTCATTTTGTTCCCTAGATGTAGTAGTTTGAACCATATTTTTATGTTCATATCTTTTTATATATTATGTTTCATCAATTTAATGTGGATTCAATCTAAGATATGTGGTTAAATATTACTCATAAATGACATTAATTTGATCCATAGTTATTTTTTCATTAGTATTATCAGTATCAACATGCATAATAAGTCCATCTAAAGGGTGTGTAGTATGTACTATATAATCCATAGAGATAGTAAGAGGAATGAATGAGGTCATGCATTCCCTTTTCCATCTATTGGTAATAAGAGGTATCTAAAATTAGATGTTTTAACAATATGATTTAAGAAAGACTTAGGATTGGACATTATTAATTTTAGTATTATTAGTGTTCGTAGATTTGATCCATTTGATTATACGATTGATCAAAATGTAATATATCTAAGTGGAACAATATGAAAATATTACCTTCATGACTTGTAGTAACAAATAGTGTTAATGTATTCTAGCCATGGGTAATGTGTATATTAGGTAATAATTAGAAATGAGGTCTAAAAATAAAACCCTAAAAATATGAAACCCTGAGTGAGACATATAGATTGATATAATACAAGAAATATAGATGTTCACCAATATGTTTTACCATAATTTGTTTTAAAAATTCTAATATGATATAATATATTATGTGAATTTAGATTACTAACTATAAAATTTAATCATGAATCTGAATGTAAAATGTTGAGATATATTCAAGTGGCATATGTTATATGTAGTTATTACAACAAAGGGATAAATACTTAGATTTTCTAACTGACTATATAAATTTGGTTGACTTTTAAAAATGGAAAATAGACTAAAGTAGGCCTATGATTTTTTGATTTAAGAGATATCTCTATTTTTATAGGGTCAGTTTCATCATACCTAGGTCAATATTAACTATCTATAATGACATGTAGTGGTCAATACTGACCTATGCAAAAATATATGATCTTATTGTCACTTTCACGTGTATATAAAATCTCTATATATATGATGTTAAAACCTAATGATTTACACAACTCTAAAAATAAAACTTCATCACCTTGAAACCCTAAGTGTGCTTGTGAGGGCTATTCTAAACACTATTTTATGAATTATATATCACCTTAGTCTTATACATTTGGTAAAATCAGACCTTAGTTTTAAACCTTTCTCTCTTTCCAAAGTCTCACATTCTCTCTATCTTTTGCCCCTTGGCCTATCTCTTATACATGACATATACCTCTTATGGTCCAAAGACTATAATTATTTTGATGACAGTGAGATTAAGGATGATGACTCTAATCTTCATTCTTTATTCATTCAAACATACCTTGATAAACACCCTATACATAGTGTTATGATTGATAATGGTGCAAGAAAGAAAATTCATGCCATGACATTACTTCTACACTTGGATTATACTCATAATGATTTTCATCTTTATACTAAAATAATCAGAGCATTATATGGGACATCATAGAAGTTTATTGATGAGACTAACCTACCTTTATAAGTCATTCATGTACATGTAGTTACTACATTTTCATTCATACTTTCCATGGGAATTTTTGATGTGTTATTAGGAAGAGCTTGAATCCATACACTTCGAGCATTACCTTATATATTACATGGATATGTTAAATACATTCATGCCAATCAAGTAATTACAATTTCCATAATCCCATATGAGCATCCTCTTAAATAAGAGAATATTATAAATAGGTAGTTAATTATCAAACCTAATAAGGTTAATCCACTACAAAAGGGTAATAAACATCAATCCCCTTCACTAGGTGGCTAGTAATTGAGATACCATTACATCAGAGACATAAAGTGGATTTCATGGAATCCCCATCTTCTATTACACACCAAGTTTAGATATCTAGAGCACCTACACATGTTTCTATTTTTTATATTTTAAAGAAACCATAAAGCACTAAATGATGGGTTTCATGAATCCCTACTCCTATTACTCCTACTATTTCTCATAAGACCATATAGTCTTATTTTATATATCTAAAGCATCATAAACACTATAGTGACATATATTAAACCTATACATGCTCCTTAGTAGTGTCACCATATTATTACACTAGGTTCACAATGGGGAGATATCTATGATCACCATTTAGATGGGATCATAGGATAACATTTCCCCTTAAAACATTAAAAAAAAAACCAAAAAAAATAAAATAAAAAATTCAAAAATACAAAAATATTTTTGGCAAAAACATGTTCTATTAAATCCTTGGCATATATGTGTTGGCTACATTTTAATGATTGACATATAAATTACTCCTACATACACATGTGCAACATGTTTTTACTTGAGTGTGATAAAAGCATACATAGATACATGATCTATTCATATTCTCAATGTTGGTCCTTTCCTCTACTCATGTCATATGGACATTGGGAGCATCCACCTCTATGATCACAATACTTATAGGTTACATCATTATATGGTAGCTCTACATTATCTTATTTGGAGTTCCTATATGTATTTATAAATGCCTTTATCCATTAATAAATCTTACATAAGGTACTTGATACACTATGCACTTGACATTTTTTGCTAACACATTTGGTCTATGGGCTACTATGACATTTTTATGTTAGATGCTTATGTTTTCCTTTATGCACTTATTTGAGTGTCTTACCTTGCTATTATCTTGATTATTTTAGCATTTAAATATGATTCCTTGTTTGTGGTGCACATGCCTATGTATGTTCTCTTTGAAATTTGAATATGCCATTATTTTTTGTATGGGCATTGAATATGTCATCCTTAATTTTATGGATATTTGACTAATTCATGTCCCTTTTATTTTTTTGAAACATTTGAAAATGCCACTTATTTGTAGTCTCCTTAAATCATTAAGTTTTGATTTGATTTTGAGTGTTATTTTGTGTGTGTGTTTAACTTACTTGTTGAGATTGTACTACTACTATCTATATATTTTCATAATCTTTATCATGCATCTTAGGTTTTCATGTGATCATATTATTATATGTTCTTCAATGATATATATTTACATTCACATATTATACCATTGTCTTATCCTTTTAAGATGAGGTAACTAACAATTTATATTATTACCTCACTTCAAAAGGGGGGGGGATAACAGTGGGGGCATGTTATGGATGCATGTTCTCCACATTTGGTACAATTTTTAGATTTAGTGGGGGCATGCTTTGGAATCATGTTATCCACACTTATTCAATATTAGGTACTTATATAATTTTTTAGATCTTGTGGGGGAATATCATATAGGCACATATTTCACACATTCATAATATTTAGATTCAATTGGTACATGCTTTAGAAGCATGTTCTCCACACTTATTCAATATTCAACATCTTTAAATTTCAATGGGGGAATTCTTTAGAAACATTTCCTTCACATTAATAATTATTATTACTTTGATATTTATACATATATAATAGGGGTAAGATTTGGAAGCATGTTATCCAAAATTACATAGTTTTTTAATTGGCTTAATCACATAATTATATAATTTAGGCTCACAACTATGGTAGGATTATATACATTGGTACCATTGTTATACATAAATTCAGCATGAGAAATATCTAAGTTGCATATTCTATACACTATGCACCTAATATTTCAAAATACAAATTGATTTAAAATTTTAAAACACTCTCAAGTACTACCATCAGCCACTAGGATTTACTTTTATGCACTAATACCTAGGATATACTTTTATAGATTGTATTGAGCCAATATACTACCATAGTTAGTTTACTTTTGTATGGTTGAGGTGATTAAGTCACTCAATCTTTCCAATTATTCATGTTGAACTTAATTTTATAATCCAAACTTATCAATTTGATAACGTGACTTGACTTTGTTCACTCATGTTCACTAGGTTATAAGTATGATTGGGTTGTATGGTTAAGAAAATCTCAATTTTTTGGTGATAACTCTCTTTTTCTCCAAGGTTAGAGGTATGTGCCTTCCAATCTCTTTATATCTCTTTATCTCCTTATATATATGTATGTATGTATGTGTATATATATATATATATATATATATATATATGTTTATGTATATATATATATATATGTATATGTATATGTATATATATATATATATATATGTATATGTATATATATATGTATGTATATATATATATATGTATATACATATATATATACATACATATATATATTTATGTATATATATATATATATATATATATATATATATATATGTTTATGTATATATATATATATATATGTATATGTATATGTATATATATATATATATATATATATATATATGTATATGTATATATATATGTATGTATATATATATATATGTATATACATATATATATACATACATATATATATTTATGTATATATATATATATATATATTTATATATGTATATATATGTATATATAGATATACATATACATACGTATATATATATAGATATATATATATACATATATACACACACACACACACACACACACACACACACACACACACACATATATATATACATATACATACATACATTATTTCCTAATCTTAGTTTCAGAGCCTTACAATGATAAATATTTCAAATTAACTTTCTAATAAGAAACACAATTACATAGATACACAAGTGTACTCGTAAACCTTTCTCTTTTAATTTTAATATTTATAAGTAATTTGAATTATATATTATATGCATTGATTATGTACTATAACATGCTCTTGGTCATAGGTCAATCACCAATGAAGCACTTAAGTGAGATTCAATTAAATACATTGGTACCATTTTTATACATAATTTCAGCATGAGAAATATCTAAGTTGCATATTCTATACACTATTCACCTAATATTTTAAAATACAAATTGATTTAAAATTTCAAAACACTCTCAAGTACTACCATCAGCCACTAGGATTTACTTTTATGCACTAATACCTAGGATATACTTTTATAGATTGTATTGAGCCAATCTACTACCATAATTAGTTTACTTTGGTATGGTTGAGGTGATTAAGTCACTCAATCTTTCCAATTATTCATGTTGAACCTAATTTTATAATCCAAACTTATCAATTTGATAATGTGAGTTGACTTTGTTCACTCATGTTCACTAGGTTATAAGTATGATTGGGTTATATGGTTAAGAAAATCTCAATTTTTTGGTGATAACTCTCTTGTTCTCCAAGGTTCGAGGTATGTGCCTTCCAATCTCTTTATATCTATTTATCTCCTTATATATGTGTGTGTGTGTGTGTGTGTGTGTGTGTGTGTGTGTGTGTGTGTGTGTGTGTGTGTGTGTGTATATTTCCTAATCTTAGTTTCAGAGCCTTACAATGATAAATATTTCAAATTAACTTTCTAATAAGAAACACAATTACATAGATACACAAACATACTCCTAAACCTTTCTCTTTAAATTTTAATATTTATAAGTAATTTGAATTATATATTATATTTATTGATTATGTACTATAACATGCTCTTGGTCATAGGTCAATCACCAATAAAGCACTTAAGTTGGATTCAATTAAAGGCAATGTGTGTTATACACACCCAAGTATGCATTTATTTCCTTTAAACTAGAAATTTCATTATTAGATTAAATGGGAGGGATGTAGACAATATTTTATGGATTATATAGCACCTAAATATTGTAACATGGAAAACTCAAACCTTGGTTGTTCCTCCCAATTTTGGACCTTTCTTACTTTCTAAAGTCTCACATCTACTATATCTTGTGCTTCTTGGTCTATCTCTTAGTCCAAATAATATTAAGTTGATGGCCATAACCTTATATATTTCTTAGAATGCTTAAAACATGTATATCTTCCATCTCTATAAGTTTTGAGTCTATACGTACTTTCCTTCTCCCTAGACACTAGTCTCTAGGATAGACACTTGTATCGATGCTAGTGTCCTACTCTAACACAAGTGTCTAGTTCCATAAAGTCATCCATTTTGAAAATAAAACATATCATAATGGTTGGCATAAGTATTTTTATGTGAGTTACTTATCCAAATAGATTGATATAAATATAAGATTGACCGTCATTCATTACTCACTAACAAAAGTTAGAAACTTCTTGCCTACTCACCAATAAACTTACACAAGGAATTCAATTAAGAACTCAAATAAGAAAAGATTCCTCATTTTCTCCTTTTTCCATATTTTTCATATGGACAACACATACATAGGTTTGAAGTACTGAAGGAGTAGCCCAAGAGCTATATTTTCCAAGTTACAAGCTAGGTCACTATTCAATTGCTTTCCACATATTACATGATAAACACACAAGCCAACACATAAGGTAAAAATACATTAGTCTAAGTCTCTCTTCAAATTATTGGATATATAATAAATTTTCATGATAGAGGGGTCTTTGGAGTCAACTTGACACTATGTGCCTACTAACCAATTTTTTCCAGGGCATCATTCAAGGGAAAATAAGACTAAATCTAGGGTTTTAATTAATAAACTTAGATAAATAGCCTATTAATAAGATATAAATATATGAAGTAAAAGGTGACAAAGAACCAAAAAAAAACCCAACTAATAGATTCAAAAAATGATCTATATTGTGGTCTGGACACTAGCATTGACATAAAGACACTATCATCGACATAGGTGTCCAACTTGGATGCAAGTGTCTAGTGGTTAAATTCCATCATAACTTAGAACTAATGAAACCTAGATATTTTTTATAGTCCTATGACAATTCTTCATAATTTTCATATTCCAAAATAGAACATCAAATAAGATATGTTCTCTTTTATCCCTTATCTACTTTGTACTTGATGTATTTATTACACATGCTAAATTAGGAATAATTATATTATTGATTATAATTTAGTGTAAATCTAAATATTGTCATTCCTTTCAAATAATTTATAGGTTTGTGTATTTTCTATGAAAATGCCCAAAAACCATAAAAAAAACTACAAACCTACAAGAACTAGGAAATGTAATGGGATCAATTGACCCCAATAACCCCCATTGATGATTGACCATTATATATGTATATAGTACCATAAGGATGGAAATTAATCCACATGAATTTTTCTCACCTAGTTTTATTATGTAATTGTGATCCTTGGATATATGATTCTAGTTAATCATTTTGCATGTATTAATACTTGACAAAGCTTGATTTGAATTAGATTTGGTATGCTTCTAACTTGGATTTAATAGTAATATTTATAATTTTGGATTAATAGGGTAGATTTTATCAATGTTCAATAGTGTGTATATGTGTACCAAATAAATGCCAAGTACCCTATCAATTGAGACCTTGATTTGCATGTATCAATATAATTGGTAATTTATCAACCACCAAAATGGTAGGAAAATGGACCAACCAAAAGAAATATTATATTTTAAAAATTATCAATTTTCTAGTGAGGGTTGGTATTTTTAGGCTTAGTTAAGTATCGAATGGTAATACTAACATGGTCTAACTTTACCATCACATACATAGGAGGAGTAAACTAAGTTATAAGCATTAATATGTAGGATGGTATGCAAGTTGATATAATGTAAGGTTCCTATAGGTATTCGATAATAATGAAAGGTTCAAACTCATAAGGTATCATGTAGGTGTGAGAGAATTATGGGTTAGGAACATATTGGTGCATGGAAGTAAAGCATGGTAAATGAATGTAAATATTATTGTTTTAAAGTAATTAATACCATATTTTAGTAGCTATAATTTTATTTTCTAAACCTTAGATTAATTTGTTTGCATATTTTTTAAAACCCTAGTATGTTTGTGATCAATCACACTTTGGATGTATTTTATTGACACGTTTAAAGTTATTATATGAATGTCTTGTATTTTCATAATGATATAGATGATATTTATTTTGATTATAATTATATTAATGATAACATTAAAGCAAGGTTTATAAAAATAAGTAAACCCCAATAGCACCAAATAGATATACAAATGACATTAATGTTTTTGGTATTTTCCCCTTTGTGTAAGCCCTCATGACTATGAAAATCCAAAATATAATATGAAAATATCAATTACAAATAGATAAATTATTGGTCTCACATAGATTAAACTATAGAAATATGGATTTAGACTTAGATGTACAAAATAAATTATTGATTATTTTTTATAACATGATAAAATCCTAACAAAAACCATAGATGATCATTTGTGTTTAGACATATCTCATCATGTGGACACCAGTATTTTTCATTTAAATACCATATTTATGATATTATTTTGAATTATATATCCCCTCAAGGTTATTATTGGAATGAAAATTAGAAGTATTGTGATTATGAGGTTAAAATAGAAGAAAGAAATAGAGATGAACCCATTGATTATATTAAGAAATATGTTGACCAATCCTTCTAATATCTCTATAATTATAAATGAATTGAGAGAAATTATTTTTAAATATATCCCTTATCATGGAATTACTTAAGAATTTCCTGCTAACCCTACTCATATTTCTATTTATTATTTGATCCCTTCTAAAAATGATATGTTTTCATGTGTCCAAAATGTTTATGCTTATTGTCATCAAATTTTAATTTCTCCAAATATTCAAAAACATTTAATGCTTTCTCAAGATTTCCAAACCTCTCAAGTTGTATCTAAAATCCTCTAATCTAATTGTCTATAGCCTCTCAAATTCCTCCTATATTTTTAATCTCTTTAATATTTTCAATCCAATTATTTCTACTACTTATACTCCTCAAAATATTTAAATGATTGGTATGATGCACACCTTAAATAATGTACAAAATCAAGTTAAATTAATTTATAAGAAATCTCACAATATAAGTGATAAGCTCACTTCTCATGGCATACTCATAATCCATTTTTACCATGATGTACATGATTATCCTTTCTCAGTTGGTTCATTGTTCCAAAGTTTGCATTTTATAATGGAAAAGGAGACCCTTCTCACCATATTATGTCATTGTATGCCTCTTTACTAGAAATTTATAATGAAAATAAATTTTTAAATAATTTATTTCCAATAATCTTAAGGGACTATGTTCTTGATTGATTCTATATTTTCCATTTGGGTCCATACATTATTTTACACTTCTATTTGATGATTTCTTAGCTCATTTTCAAATTAATATAACTCAAAATATTACATTTTTTGAATTATTTCAACCTCTATAAGCATCAGTTGAATACATTGGAGATTAATTCCTTAGGTTCAATATAATGGTAAATAAGATGAATTACTAGTCATAAGATAGTTAATCTCAAAGTATTTTTATTAAAAATATATTATCAATTATCAAATACAAAGTATATTTCAACACTTATTGATCTTTCATTGATATTTTTCAAGTGGTTAAGAACTTTGAGAGTAATATTTTATAGGTGACCATTCTTAAATATGATACCAATGTTCTAATCTCTTGGATCTAGTGATATGAATTTTAGTTTTACATTTTTTATGTGTTACAAGTATGTACAAGGCATGCATCTCCTAGAGACATACAAACTTTTGTGTTTTAATCTATTACCGTTATTTTAGTATTTTAATCATTAACTTATGTCATAAAATTTATGTCGGTAGTTATATGGGAAGGTAGTTGAGTTTAGGTAGATACTTGAATCTAGGTCGGATTTATCATATAAAATTATTTTTATAAATTATTTTAATACAACGATTTAACCCAATTTTTATTTAATAATATTATATAGTATACATCATTTATACATATCATAGTTTTTCCAATTTTTGATCAATGGTATCAGAATACCATTGGAAATGGCTTGTCAAGAAATGAGAGAGTATTGAGGTTTTTAGGATTTTTTGTCTTAGAAAAATTAGATTCATTGATATATTTTCTTGATTTTTTCATAATTCTAAAAACTATATTCTTGGGGAGCATGAAAGCTATAATATAAAAATATTCATGAAAAGGCATTGTAGACACTGCCAAATTAAACTAAATCTTGTATGAGTCAGTTTTGGTTTGAGTGTGGAGGTTTTTTTGTTGTTGGCATACAAAGAGGCATTGGAAACTTAAACAAATTATTTTTATTTATCTATGGAAATTTTCTTTTACATCAATAAAATCAAAAACTCTAAATTTATTTACATCTACATCAAAAGGATTTATTTTTTGAAGAAGACACTGGAATTTTGTGAAGAAAATATTGTAAGTTACTTCAAATAATTTTAAAAACTAGAATATATTATTTACTTTACTTTAAAAATCTAAAATTGGCATAATAATATGATTTTATAATGAAAAAACATTAAAATAAATTTAGGATAACATTGATGGATTGTTTTATTTCGACATATTGTTGGATATTATATGAAAAAGGCATTTTTAGTTGAGTAGAGGTGTGAATATATATCATAAGTCATTAGAACCCCAATTTCCATGCCATGGATATATTTTTCCAAGGAATTTGATGACTAAAATAGAATCAAATCTTGTGAAATATTGGTTGGGCATGAAAAGTGTGAAGAGGCATGAACCAATGGCATGCAAAATTATTTTGTGGGTCCTATACTAAAATATTAAAACATTTTATAAATTTAAGAGAATGATTTTATTTGTGTATTTTTGTAAAAACAATTTAGATTTTTTTAGAAATCCAAAATAGAGATCTTATAGTTAAACTTTAAATAATTTGTGTGTACACGTTAGTTATAAATCTATGTAAAATAATTGTATGTAAAGAGTTGACATGTTCAAATTTAGCCCCATTAATTTTTTTGGACATAGTTAAAATTCAAAAAGAAAAACTTTAAATAGATAAGTTATTATATATAATAAAATTTGATATTTAGTAATTGACAATGACAATCTTGACACACATTTACCATGCATGAATTGAGCACTAAAACAAGGTCCTAATTCACCGTCCTCTCACACTTTCATGATAACTTATGCTTCAAACCTTCCATTTTAATATTACATGCCTAAAAGAACCTCAGTATCTATTTCAAAAATATATTTCACATACATCTCTAGAATCTTAGATCAATCCACTTGTACACATGTCATTTTTTCTAGTTATGGTCTTTATCACCAATTGATAATGACCCATACTTATTAGAATTGACTCACTCCTAACAATGGATATTTAATAAAGTAAAACCCATCCTTGGGGTTAGCCAATTAGTCTAGTGTGTTAGTGTCATGAGGACTTATCCAAATGGATCCATATATAAATAAATCAAGGTCTCATTTAAAATGGACTTAGAACTTATCTAAGATACATCTATATATTTTTTCAAATTTTATAAAATATAACCTCTTCTTTCAAATTTTCATACCTATCACAAGGAGTAGTCATAAGCCAAGTCTAAAATACTCAAAATCCAAGTCAAATCAAGCATTGCCAAGTACCAAAGGCAATCATTAACTGCATACACATAATAAAGGATCATATTTTCACAATCACACTAGGTAGGAGAACTACATGTGACTTATTTATCTTCTTTGATTATTGGATGCATATTAAAAGGAAATTCATCAAGTGAGGGTGGTTGGGGTCTCCTCATCCCATTACATTTCCCCCACTTTTGTAGGTTTCTAAACCTTATAAGCACATCTAGAGTTTCAAAAAAAAGGAAGATAATTTATAGATATGTGCACATCATCAGGGTTCATGATCATAAAATAAGAGTAATAATATATAGTCACATGTGACCTATAATAATTATGCCTTACTTATGTGCAAGTCAATATTGACAATTCATGTTGACCCAATCCTATAAAAGTGATCGGATGTAGAAAATGGATAAGTTATGAAACTAAATTAACCTTAATCTTACTTATCCCTAATTTTCAATTCCAAAATAAAATTGTATTCAAATAGTCAACTATAAAAACTAAGTATTATAATCTCTTTAGTACTTTCTATATTTAACATATGTCATTATCAAATAAGAAGATCAATTTAAATATTTTACATTTAGATGTATGTTTGAATGCCATATCTATTGATTTGAATTACATTTAAAAAATTTATCCTAATTATATTAATCTCAATCCATTAATCCAAATTATGTTAAAACATATTGGTGAACATGTACACATATCAAATAGTGAAAAACCTTAAGTTTTCCTCTATAGTTTAATCTTTATAGGGTTTTAAAATTTAACTTAGGGTTTTTTATTTTTTCCTAATAATATACACTAATCATAACCATGCTATATGAAAATTATTGGGTAACATAACTTATTAAATTAATCTTTTCATATTTTTCTAAATGGATAACATATCTTCTTTCAAACAATTATATAGGAAAATGGGTAACACAGATCAAATCAAATTCACAAAAAAGACTAAAAGTACCAATGATCAATCCTAAGCCTTCCTCAAATCTTATTTTTGTAAAATCCAATATAAGATGCCTACTATCACAACTAGACACCAAAACACTTTAATAAATTCCTTTATTCTTAATATGAATTTCACAACATATCTTATTCTCCCTATCAATGGACTCATCATGAATATTGAGACTAATGATATAACTATTATAGATTAAAAAATTACTTGAAATATGAGAAAAATATTAAATACCTCAACGTGAATCCACATAAATTTGATGATGTTTTTAATACATAACAAGAGATGAGAAAATAAAATTGTCTATTGACTTCACATTAGATATTCAAATCACTAATATTAGTATCATTTCCATGCCTACACAAAAAATATGAAAACTACCAAAAATATGAAGGAAACACAAAGCCTTCAATAGATTTTAATGCCTATCCCTATGTAGGAATCTTCACCCCATCAATTATGGATATGAACATTCCATTACCAACCTTTCATAATGCACATTCTATTGAGAAAGGTGTTACATCTCTACATACCAAGGTGTTTTAATTAGAGAAAGGTGTTTCAAGATCTAGTCATGCCATGGATTTAAATGTCTTTATCCATAACCCATTAGCTCCTAAAATAGTAATATAACCTTTACCTATAGGATTCATATCTACATTGTACAAAGGTAAATGTGATCCTAAAAAGCATATTATATCACTCCATGTTGATTTTTGAGACTATGCATAAAATGAAAAATTATTGACAAAGTTATTTCCATAAAGTCTTAAATACTAAGCACTGAGATTATTTTATGACCTCCCTTTGTAATTCATAATACCATTAAACCCATTGGCCAAAAAATTATTATATTTTTTTCATATAAATCAATGAGAAATTATCCTATGAAAAAAATTATAATATAAATCAAGGATCTCATGAACACCAATCAGTGACTATATACTTCAATACAAGCCCATGCTAGCCAAGATGACCAATGTAATGCCTGATAATGAAATATGAGATATATTCAAATAAAATTTACTAGCACCACTCCATGAATTAATTAAATTAAATAGATTAAATAATTTTATGAGTTATGCCATATAGTGAGGGATAAATAAGTCAAGCTAATTGCTTTGAACAAACTTGAGTATACATAAACTCCTATGACTACCAATATTAAATTTTTGAATCAAACCAGATTATAAGTTCATACTTAGAGATAAAAATAATGAGGTGAAGATTATACTCCATGAATTATTTTATTCTAAAAACCATTTACAATTTTCATCTCCACAAAAGAGCTATTTTTCACAATTACCATCATCTCCTCATGTGTTACTAAATAAGTTTCTCAAGTGTAACTTTATCACACTCATTCCTTCACAAGATCTTGATCTAATAAAAAATATGCCAAGGAAGATTGATGGTAGTGCATATTATGAGTATCATTATATTGTAGGATAGTTAAAAAATAGACATTTCAAGTTAAACACAATATACAAGATATCATAGATTATAACATTAACAATTTGGGCACTCTTACAAGAGAAGCTCAACTGTGGCATAATGGATAAAAATATTTGATGATTTTTAGAGATAAATTTTCATAAACAAGAATAAATAGACATCAAAGACACTTTAAATTTTTATTATGCATAAAAAATGATTCCTCCATAGGTGACATATGATCATCCACTCAATATTATCATTTGTATACTCAACCCTCACCAGACCATCACTATATTTGATGAGAAGGAGATAGTTGATGACGTTTAAAATTTACATGCATTATTCATATGGTAATATATTAATTAAAAACCTATATAAAATGGTATGATTGATAACAACTCAAATGATAATGTTTTCATGATGGCAATTCTCTAATTTCTTGGATACACACGACAATATTTGGAAGATATAAATAAATCAATTAAAGGCTTCTATTGATAAAGATGCAATAAATTTGGATGCATAGTATTACCTTTTTAGGTGGAAACAACCATATTATCCATGTCATTCCTATTGTTACAAATTAATTGGGTCTTCAACATGTTTCTAGGATTTCCATGGGTGTATATACTCCCTAATGTTTAATATATACTACATTGATGCCTAAAGTACATATATTGTAATAGAGTGGTTACAAATCTAAGAATATGATATGAGTATCCCTTAAATTCAATGATATATCCTCCCCCATCCCCACCATGATTTCAATTGTTTGATACACATACTCAAGATCATTATTTAGAGAGAGATGATACACATATTCAGGATCAATCTTAGGATATAGTTGGCACACTTATTTAGGATGAACATATAGAGTTGATTATTAAACATATACATGATCAAAATATACAACCAGTTATTATACATCAATTATGTTGAAGAGTTACCTAGAGACTACAAATGGCACCATATTATATTTTACATACTCATTTTACACTATGTATATTTTAACATGTTATACATTGATACACCATCATTTGCATAGTGGAAACCAAAAAATTCTAAGCCTTCTATACAAATTCATCATTCCTTGACTTTTACAAGAATTGAACATGATATAAATGGTACACGACATGATTGAATATTATATTTTAATCCTTCATAGTCAATATTTCCTAGCCCTGATAGATTATCCCTCTATCACTTGACATAGGGACTCTCCATGGCCCTCCCCTTGATTTCATCATTGTCTAATATTTCCTAGTTTCAAATGTTCCAAAAATAAAAAATAAAAAAATTAAAATGCAAAAACACTCAAATATTTAAAAAATATAAAATCAATATATAATAATGACATGATGGCTACACACACACACACACACATGTTAATTATCAAATATTTGATAGATGGAATATTCTCTTCATACATACATGTATTTTATTATATCTAAGTGTTATGCAGGACATCAGGTTACATATGGGCATAAATATGCTATATTTTCCTCTAACTACTATCCATGTTGGTACAGGGTGAATCATGCTCCATAGGTTATAATATTATAGGGTATATATTTTTATAACCTTTATTTATACCATGTTGATCCTCTTATATTTATTAAATATGCCTTGATATTTACTCATTTTTTACATGTGTGTCATGTGATTTCCATTCTACTATGATGTGACATTGATACATATGGATGGTATAGACTAGCTACTTGTTCTATGCTCCATTATATTTGTTACTCTACATGATAGATTAATTTTTATACAACTAATATTTTTATCCCTTACCCTTGATTGATGCCACATTAATTATATCCCTTGTTTGCAACATATTTTATGTATTTCTATGTGTGTCCCTTAGAATTATTAGGTGTGACATCTTATTTCCTTTATATGTGGCCCTTGGATTATGTGTCACACTAAAACTTGCATTTTTTGAGTTTCCTAACATTGACAAGTGTCATTATCTATATCATGCACTATTACTATGTAATATTATTTAGAGATAGTTATATTACATGATTCATTGATATACCTATCTAAACATAACACTTACATGCCATTCATTTTATATGTTACATACATGCCTTGATTGATACATACATTACTATGATAACATATTATCAAAATGGTCAAATTAGACTACATGATGTTATCTTTACACATGACATGATACAATTCATTTTTATTTTTAGATGAGCGACTTGAAATATATGTCCCTAATATCAAAATGGGGGCATTACAATGGGTTTGTATTAAATAAATAAACTTCCCTAAATAGATAATCAATGCAGAATATAGCTTTCATATATTCCATATATTTAGATGATTCAAATATAGATTTATCATATTCAAGAAAAATATTGGCACATTGATATAGATTACAAGGTAATATGCCATGCATATGCATTCATTTTACAGACACTTGAGGGCATATTCATATGCACTTGGGTGCATATACATGGGCATATGCACACAATTTTATAGGAATATAATTTCATAAATTCACATTCACATACATTTGATAACTAGTTCTTAAATTCAACATATAAACTCATAGTATTCTATATCATTGGTATAGATTCATGGGGAATGATATTAGTTTATGCACATATACACAATAAAATAGTTATAGTTGAGTGTAAAATTATTATCATTCAAATTCACACTAATCAATATCATGATCATGATGGGGGTATGGACATGGTTTATTCTATTTAAATAATGCATTATATTATACTTTGAGTGAATCTACAAAATCAAATTTGTGTACATGGTCAGGGAATGAACATTTTTCATTCCTTTGCGATCATGCATTATTTGTTTTACAAGGAAAAAACTTGATTCAAGTGTGTGAAACATTACATTTAAATCAATAAGCCATATTTAGTGGTTGATTCACATTTTAGTTAACTTTACCTAATTGGTTCTCTCATTTTATTGTATAGTGATTTATTTTAGAGTTGAACCTAACTACATTGTTCCCTCTCTCTTTTTCATACAATTATTTGGGTTAGTACATTATGCAATTTTCCCCAAATACATGAGGTTTGGGACATGTTTCCTTCTCAACTTAGGATCATTCATACTTACAAAAATTTTGGGCATGATCATCCCAACTCTCTAGTGCTTAAACATAACATGTTACAAGGGCAATATGGATTTCGCCAACACATAGGTGTAATCTAACCCTTTATCTTTAAAAATTAAAATTTATATTTCATATTTATCATATGGATAGTGAATAATTAATCCTCATTACATATTTTTATAGATTAAAGTTGTACATTTGATCTATCTCCCAAAATATAAAGTGTGGTGTACACACTCAGGTACATTTTATCCTTTTACTTTATCAATTACATTAATAAAGTGAAAGGGGGGATTTATATATAGTAAAATTTATTCTTAAATACTAGAGAATGACATTATTGACACACAATTACCATGATTGACTTGAGCACCCAACAAGGTCCTAATTTTCCATCCTCTCACACTTGTTTATTATCTAGTGAGTCAATCCTTATGTTCTAATATTATACACCTATTGGCCATTTTTGGCCCACATACCAATATTGTGACCAAATAGATTAGGTTGATAATGGATGAAAAGATAGATGGGTTTCATAGACCCTTTGGCATGTCTAGAGTAATTGGGTTAAGTATGGAAATGCAAGGAATCTATTTTGTTCTTCATTATGTTCATCTAGACATCTCGGATCTAGTGGCAGAAAATACTAAGTGGGAAGTTTGATGATACTATATCTCACACATGTGGATGAGTCAAATAAAATTGGTCATATCAGTTTCTTAATTTTTTTTCCAAGTTTATATTTAAAGAGTTTCAAGTCCTTTGCCAAAGTGCATCAAAAGTTATGGAGACCCAAAGTTGGCTTCTCAACCAAATTCTATTGTTTTTCCATAACCATTTTCAAAGAAGTTTAAAAAGAGCCAATGGATCAACTTGAGGAGGACATATCTCACACATGAAATAGTTGAATTGGAAAGTGGTCATATGGGTTTGTCATATTAGTCCATAGTTACTATGCTTTAGGTTCTACATCTTTTGCTCCAGTGTAAATGAAGTTATGCATTTGAAAAGTTAGATCTTTAGTTAGATTTCACTAAGTTTTACATACTTAATGATTTGAGCTTGACCGTCACCAAGATGTCATGTAGAATTAGATATAGACCAACCATTTTGAGCACTGAATATCTTCACTTCAAAATCTCTTAAGACCAATATATCAAAATGGGTTTGTTCCTTTTGAACTTAGGAACATATCCTAAAAGTTTGAGGCCTCTATTATTTTTTATCTTCAAGTTATAAGCCTTTGAAAATGGACCTACAACATAATACATTCATGCCAATGTCAAAATAAAGCTTGGGAAAAAATCTATCTATGCTTAAATTTGATGTTCCACGAGATGCCAATCATGTTCTACAAAATGTTGAATGATAGTTGATGGGATGTCAAAATTAAGGATAGAGTAAGAAAATCCTATTGAGTTTAAATTTGATGGTCACTTGACTATCAATGATAGTCACTCAATGTTATTTGATAGTATCAAAGAAGTTGACTTTAAGACCATGAACTATCTATTGGATTTCAAATAGTGGGTCTTGGTAGATCAATGGTTGGAATTTGATTAAGCATCTAGATCTAACAACAAGTAGAGGTCAAAGGGTTAGTGAATATCAAGGGAAAATGTGTGTGTGACAAGTGTCAATGATGTGTTTAACTAGTAGAAGATTTATGATCCATGGGCATTCATAAAAATTAAAATCAATAGAGTGAGTTGAATCAACTCATAATGAATCGAGTCATATTTTAACAATGAATAAAATTAAAGATGAGCCCAAGATTCTAGATGGAGGTTGAGAAGTTATTTTTGACCCTAAACATAAGGTTTTGTAAGGTCTTCCCTATTCTATTGGAGTTGGTTCAAACACCATAGAATGGTCTAATTGATGTAGTAAGATGTAAAGAATACACAAGGACTAAAATTAGAGCTAATATTGATCTCTAGTTTGATAAGTTAGAGCTTACAAGATTCATTCTTGAGATTGATTCATTGGTTAAAGAAGAGTATGTGTATATGAATTCCTCACTCCTATAGAGATAAAGTGGGGTTCAGAAGGTGATATATGGTATATAAGTCTATTTTAGTATAGAAAACCATATAAAAACCAATTTCATTAGATTGGTTTTCCATCTATAGGTGGGACTTATTATCCAAATATGAAAGTGGAGTAGATAGGTGACTAATGAAAAGGGTTTTTGTCTTTTAGCATGGCCATAGTCTTGATCAATAGCTACCTAAAAAGCACAAAGGTCATGATTCAATCTAGATCCATGATCATGAGGTTTTGACCTCAAATTAAATATGGCATGAATAATAAATGAAAAGGTCTAATGTGGGGAATTATAACTAAGAACATTCAATGCATCCTCAAAACCTTTGGGGGCTTTCTCACTCAACAAGCTATAGGTAGCATTTTGATTAATCAAAAAGGTGGCAAGGCCTTCATTGGATAAAGGTGGTAGCTCAAGTTCAATTAATGACCTAGGATAAAGTGTTATTTTATAATGTCATGCTCACATATCTTTTCTTTTGATCTCCCTTCTCTTATATATCCTGGTCTCATTTCCATTGAAGGCATTCTCAAATTTTAGAATTCAATATTTTATTTTTTGAGACAATGATACTCATCGAGACTCTTACAAAAGTGTGCATATTTTATATGGTTTAAACCTATCAAAATATTATAATAATTTCATTTTGAATTAATAAGATCAACTCTTTACCTATCTCTAGTCTTTAATCAGTGTTTAGTATGCTTGTGTATGGTGAATTTTTTAATAAGATTCTTCCTAGTTTATTATCTTTTTGCTTGCCTCTTTTAACATGTTTATAAACTAATTTTTAGGTCTAGATTAGTGTTCATCTTGGATCATCTTCTATTAAATATTTATGCAACTAGTGAGATTATGAGATTGAGTAAGTCATAGTTGTCTTTTGTTGATCTAGTATGGGTTCAATGTTATGTTAGTGTCCATTTAAATTTGGTGCATCACCCTTTTAGCTTTATTAGGGCCCCCTTTATTCTCTTTATAATCATTTTCCTCATCAAGCATTAGTCTTATCATTGGTTTAGGTGAGTATCAATGAGGAAGTTGCCCACTCTAGAGTTTCAGCCCTAACATATGTTACCCATAGCTTAGGGTTGTCCCAATATTATATATTAGTTAGAGAGAGCTTGAAAAACCCTATCTAAGGGTGAAAATTAAGCCTATAAAATTTTATGGCACACTTAGTGGGACATACTCTTTAAAATTGAATATTGATCAAGTTGATGTGGGTTTGATCAAATTTATAGCAAGTTAAACTCCCAAACAATAGCATCTAGTGACTCCAAAAGGAAGAATCAACACTATGGTGTAGAGAATTAGCTTTATCTCATGCCAAAGGTAAAAATAAGGTCAACTTGAATAGGTATTCCTTTTCAAAAAATTTGAACTACCTTTAAATTTAGAAACAAATATTAAGGTTTTTTAATACACATCCATATCAAGGAAATTTTTATCCTAGGTTATTTCCATGGCCTACAACTACAATAAGACCTATATTACCCCCTTGTATATCCATGGTGATCCCTAGAGATTTTGAAAATTTTAATGGCCAAATCCCTAGATCCCTTACTCAGTACGATCATATCCCAGTTGTAGTTCTTAAAAGTGATCCCTATTACACTTGAGACCAATCTATAACACCCTCTGAGCACCTCATGGAAATAGCCAACTTTTACAATATCCATAATGTCACTAAGGAGAATATAAATACTAGGTTGTTAGCTACTTCTTTTAAATAGAAGGCCCTAAAATAGTATAAATGCCTTGATACTAATTCCATTCAAACATGGGAACAATTAGGGGAGGCCTTATGTAAAATATTTGAGGATAAAAGTGACCATTTTTGACTTGCAGAATAACTAGCTACCATTAGAAGGGCTCTTCATGAAGTCATCCAAGAATCAACACAAGGTTCCAAAAAACTTGGGATAGAATCCTAGTCACAGTTAGACCAACCCATAACTTTGCCTTTATATATTATAAAAAGTATTTAAATAGTGATATAATAGTACTGATCCAATCTATGGAAGGAAATATACTTCTAGATGCATATGAGGTGTCCATTAAAGTAGAAAATTATCTGGTGCATGATGAAAAACTTACAACTTGACCACCAATGCCCTTATTTCCTAAAATCAGACCACCTCCTATTTCTATCAATATATTAGATGTCATTCTCCTCCACCAATAATTAATGCAACCCCTATACCAAATGGAGAGAAATCTTCTACTAGTGGATCTAATGATTCACTATAGCAAAAGAACTTTTAAGAGCTCAAAATCATGTTTCAATCCTGGAATGAGATATTAAATGTCAATAGGAAATAATATTTAAACAAGCCTTATTAAAGTTCATATCAATTTCAACAATGATCCTTTCAATTAAATGAGCCACCATATAATGGGAACTACCAAGGTTAGGGCCAAGGTCTAAACCAAGGACAAGGGCAACATGGCTACAATAGGCCAAATAACTATAATCCTAATATTTTTAGTACTTTTATCTCCTTGGTCCTAATTCAAAATAGTGTCACTCAAGAAGTAGAGGGTACCATGCATTTGGATTAGTTCTTTGGTCAATATATGGTCCGAAATATTGACCTTAACTAGGCCTTCAATGACTAATGGCAACAAGCTACTAATTTTGGATACAACCAAGCTCTCATGGCTGAAAATGCAGAAGTACATTTGATGAAAAAGATAGAGGATATTACACATGGTAAAGGGTCTAATTAGGGACCAAATTAGTTATATTCTATAATGATGAACTGTGAACAAGAAGAGTGCTACATAGCCAATCAGCAGGCTAGTTCTAGCTAGGCTTATATTCTAGTGGTAGCAAACACAAGATTTAAGAGAAGGAAGATGGATGGTAATTAGGAAGTATTCAAAGATATTCCTACCATTAATCCTTCACTAAAAAATTTAAGTGAACCTATTATTACTCTAAAGGTTCTAGTACCTCACAAAAATTAGAACCAAGGGAATCTTTTTGTGCCCTAAGGCACACAAGTTCAACAAACAATAGTGGTGGCTCCCAAAGCACAAATAAAGGTTGGTGGTTCACCAATAAACATTTTTTTACATATGAATAGGTCAAATGTGAGTGTGTCCATTGAGATATTCTCTTTATGCTTATCTATGTAGATATCCTTCAAGAAGGACTGTTAAAGATCAATGTTACAGGCAAGCCACCAAGCAAGGTGAATGAAGTCCTCACCAATGTAGCCAAAGATTCAAGTGAAGGATAATTAGGTAAATCATTGAATTCTCATTACTTATATATTCTAGTAATTATTAGCAACTTTCTAGTACATATTTGCTTAGTGGGTAGTGGGGCAAGTACCTCAGTGATGCCAAAGTCTATAGTTATTAGCTTGGTCTAAAATATGAGCCATAGTCTAAAGAAGTGTTGTAACTCTATGGTTCTTCTCCCAAATCATTTGGCATAATAAAGGACCTCAATATGATCCTACATGCTTATATAAGTGTTTATATGGCTCAAGATGTATTGAGCTTGGATGTGCCTCCTCACTTTGCATTGTGTTTATCTAAAGAGTTCATAGCAAAGATAGGGGGATATATTATAGTATAATAGTCCTATATGGAATTTAGGATAAGGTATGGGGATAAAGTTTCAATCAAAGTTAAGCCCATTTATTAGTTGTATATAGAGCCCTAGGAACCAAATAGTGCTAACATCAATTACACCATCATTGATGAGGATGAATTTGTAATGGGGTAAGAGCTAAAGACTCATATAGAAGAGGTACCAGACATGTTCTTGGATGAGTTATGGAATGATAACTAGTTGGTGGACACCATATAAGGTGTTAAATGAAGGGAATTGTGTGTTTTCTATTTGCATGAAGAATACTAGTCTATGTCATCCCTTATGAGGCCTCAAAAATATCCTAGTGGTTTATGGAAGTTGTTAATTGATGGCTTAAGGAAAAAACATGAGGTGGGTGTAGGTATCATGCTAATATCCCCTTAAAATGATAAGTACTTATCTTCATATATGTTTTAATTTAGTTTCTCTTATAATGTAATATAATATGAACATCTCATCTATGGGCATCAATGGGACAATAAGAAAATGATTAAGTAGTTGTAAGTTTATAGAGATAATGAATTAGTTATACACTAGGTCAAAGGTTAGAATGCCACTAAGAACCCTTTAATTAAGTACTACAAATATATAGTGTGGGACCTCATTGAATACTTTGAGGATTTTAATATCCAATCATTATCAAGAGGCTAAAATCAACATGTTGATAGGCTAGTAGCTATGGGAGCTTATTTTGACATCACTAATGATTTCAAAAGAACCAAGATTCAACCACATGTCAAAGTGGTAATAAGACCATCAGTACCATATAATGAAGATCACTAGTAGGTCTTTAAAAATGACAAATAAATTACATGTTTCTTACATCAAGAAGTAAATTTATCCTCCCTTAACTAAGGAAAATTATAGCACCAGTATGGGGATCAGATTATGACATTAAGGTCTAATAAACTTCATAAAGGGATAGTCACCCTAGAAGGCCTATTTTATAAAGGGGACCATATGTGGAAGGATAAATTAGTGATGTCAAGTAATGAAAGGAACTATGAGAGAGTTCTTATCTTTGAATATAAGTTCCTCACTCTTGGAAAGGTAAGTACTAAAGTTGAAAGGCATGTTTTTATAGATCTTTGTAAGGAATATGCAGACATCTTTTCTCATAAATATAGTGAACTAAAGGGTTTTGATCCTAATATGGCCCAACATAATAGAGATAGAGGTTAATTCTAAGTATATTAAGTAGAAGCAGAGGCCCATGAATCCTAAGATTAAAGAGCTAATGAGAGAGGAGTTAACCAAGATTATTGAATCCAAGATCATATTCCCAATCAAGAACTCCTCATGGGTAGCTAGTCTAGTACATATTAGAAAAAGAGTAGGTAAATTAGGTTATGTGTGGAATTTAGGGATATTAATAGGATCTATTTAAAGGACCATTACCCTTTACTATCTATGGATCAACTCCTACAAGTATTTTCCAATTTAGAATGCTTCTCTCTTAGATGGATACTAAGGTTATAACCAAGTGCTAGTGAGATAAGAGGACCAATATAAGACTACCTTCATAACCAAATGGGGGATATTTTCTTATTATAAGATGCCCTTTGGATTATCCAATGTTGGGACAACCTTTCAAAGAGCAATGGACATGGTCTTCCAAGGATTGATAAATCAAATGGTACTATTTTACTTGGATGGCATTACAGTCTTCTCCAAGAATGATAGTGATCACATGGACTATTTGAGGCTAATATTCTAGAGATGCAGAGATTATGGGATCTCTTTAAATCTCAAATAATATGTGTTCTCTATGGATGAAAGAAAAATATTGGGTTATATTTTTTCAAAGGAGGGAGTATCCATTAAACCTAATAGATTAAATTTTATCTTAGCCTTATCCTTGCCAAAGCATAGAAAGGGGATCCAAAGCTTCCTTGGGAGGATCAACTTTGTGATAAGGTTCATACCTAGTTTTGTAAACTTAGTCAAGCCTATCACCACCATGATGAAAAAGAGCCAAGTGTTTTCTTGGTTAGATAAAGGTAAGGTAGATTTTGAATCCATCAAGTAGGCCATTTCCCAAGCACCCTCACTCTTAAATCCTAATTTATCCAAGGAATTAATCTTTTACACCTTTTCTAACATTAACAAAATATTAGCTATGTTGATGTAGAAGAATAGTGAAGTAATAGAGTATCCAATTACCTTTTTTAATGAAAGGCTAAAAGTATATGAGGTGAGGTACACTTTCATTAATAATCAAGTTCTTCAATCCTTGAAAAGCCTTAGTAAGTTTAGGCCCATGCTCTCCAATATCAGGATCCATCTTATGGTGTCTCATCCTAGAGTTAGGGATTTCCTCCTTAACAAGGATTTAAATGAGAAGAGAACAAGATGGATCACAAAGGTCATGGAATATGTCATAGAGATAAAGGTCACTAATATAGTTAGGGGCAAGGGATTGTGTGAAAAAATGGTGAATGACCTCCAAGAAGACAAGGAATTTTTTTTGGTGACCCAAGACAACTTAAAAATAAGTACACCTCCACTTCAAGAGAGTTGGCTTCAAAACATGGTCCATTTCTTAGAAATAAGATAATATCACCTAGGTTTAGATAGAATTCAAATAAGGTATTTCAAGATTCAATTTATACCTTATGAATTAGTTTATTATTTTATTTTTAGAAATGACCTCAATGGGGTACTCCTTAGATGCATAAATGATGACTAGGTGACCAAACTCTTGGAGGAGTTCCATGATGGACCTGCAGGAGGGCATTGTACACCTAGAACAAAAACATCAAAGATAATGAGGGTTGGTTACTATTGGCCCAATGTTTTTAAGTATGCTCATGCATTGATTATAAAATGCCAATTTTTTTCCCTTTTATAGGAAAGCAAAAAGTAGTATCTCTTCAAGTCAATCCTATCTAGGTGGAACAACCCTTCATGTAATGGGGGTTATAATTCATAGGGATGATTAATGCACCATAAAGTGTAGTGAATAAAAGGGTTCTAACTACAATTGACTATTTCACTAGGTGGGTGGAAGCCATTGCTTTGAAGGAGGCTAGTGAATGTGTAGTCTTATATTTTTATGACAACATTGTAACCAAATTTGGTGTCCCAACCACCATAATTTTTATAATGGATTGACATTCCTTGGTATGAATATAAGTGAGTGGAATCTCAAATTAGGAAACTACCTTAGCACTTCTTCCAACTACTATCCTCAAGGAAATAAACTGATAGAGTCCACAAACAAGAATTTGTTGTGGATCATCAAAAATATCGTGGAAGAGAATCAGAGAACATGGCACACCAAGCTAAAGATAGCCTTGTGGGCTAATAGGGTAACTCCTAAAACTACTATGGGTAATTATCCATATTTTCCTCTATATGGAATGGAATCCAAATTACCTATCTCCCTTGAGCTTCTTATGTTGTAATTAGACCATTAGTTTGAGTTGATGGAGGATGAGCCCATGAATGTGAGAATGATAAAACTCATGGAGTTGGAAGAGAATAGGGACCTTGCTATGAAAACTTTGAAAGTACATCAAAATTAGGTAAAAAGGGCCTTTGATAAGAGAGATACAATAAGGAACTTTTAATAAAGGGATCTATTCCTCAAATGGGATTTGAATAAGGCCAAACTAGAAAACCATACCAAGTTTGACAGCTTATGGAGTGGTCCCTATTTAGTCCATATATGTGAAGAACACAATGTTTTTTAGCTTTCCCAACTATATGGGAAGGTATTACCCATCCCAATAAATGTTATTCATTTAAATAATTATTATTGAATAAAATTTCATCCATTGTAATATATTTTACATATTAGAATAGTTTTTATGCTTCCTCTAAGTGCCTTGTGCAAATTTCTTTTCTATCCTTTTGTTTCTTTTTCCAAAGTGCCTCAGGCATTTTTTTAATTTTCTTTCTTATGATCTTTGTTTCTTCAAGAGATGTTTAGATCAATTAAAAAATTTAATGAATCCATTCCCAATTTACTAGATAAGGCAAATGGTTTAGGTTCTTAAATCATAGCAGGCATGCTTCCCTATGAGTCACCAAAGATGTTGGCCATTTTTGGCCCACATACAAATCTTGTGCCCAAATAGATCAATTTGGTAATGTATAATCAAATATATGGGTTATAGAGACCCTTTTGGATGTCAAGAGTGATTGGGATAAGTATGAAAATGCAAGTAATACATTTAGTTCTTCATTATGTTCATTTAGGCATCTTAGGTCTAGTGGTATAAAATGCCTAGTGGGCAGTTTGTTGATGTTATATCTCACATGTGTGGATGAGTCAAAGAAACTCAGTCCTATGTGTTTGTTTAATTTTGTACCAATTTTATATTCGCTAAGTTTTATGTCCTCCTCCAAAGTGAATCAAAAGTTATGGAGATCCAAAGTTGGCCTCTCATCCAAATTTTGTTGTTTTTCCATCCTTAGCCATTTTCAAAAACAATAAAATACAGCCAAGGGATCATCTTAAGGATGTCATATCTCACACATGTAGTAGTTTCAAGGGAAAGTGGTCAGATGTATTTGTTAATCTTAGTCCCTATTTTCTATGCACTAGGTTCCAAATCCTCCACCAAGGTGCAAATGAAGTTGTGCATGTGTGAAGTTGGCTCTTTAGTCATATTTCACTAAGTTTTACATACTTAGTCATTCGAGCTCGACCATTACCAGGATGTCACACAAAAGTAGATATGTACCAACCATTTTATGTATTAAATATCTTCACTTTAGAAGCTCCTAGTACTAGCAAATAAAAATCAATTTATTACTTTTGACCTTAAGAACATATCCTAAAATTTTGAGGCCTCTCTAACTTTTTCTCTTCAAGTTATAAGTCTTTGAAAATGGACATGCACTATAAGACGTTCATGCCAACATCAAAATAAATCTTGGGTAAAAATCTATCTATGCTTAAATTTGATGGTTTGTGGGATGTCAATCATGTTCTACATAATGTTAAATGATTATTAGTGGGATATCAAATTTAAGGATAAAGTAAGACAATCCTATTGAGCTTAAATTTGAGAATCGCATAACTATCAATGATGGTCACTCAAATGTCATTCAATGGGAGTGAGGATGTCAAATTTAAGACCATGAATTAGCCATTAGTTTTTAAATAGTGGGTCTTGATAGATTAATAGTTAGAACTTGATCAAGATATATATCTAACAAATTATAGAGGTTAAAGGGTCAGGGAATCTCAAGGGTGAATGTGCACATGACAAGTGTCAATGATGCATTGAACTAGCTAAAGATTTATGATCCATAAGACTTAATATAGATTAAAATTTATGGAGTGAGTTGAGTCAACAAGGCAATGAGATGAGTCAATTTTTGATAACTAATCAGATTAGAGATGAGCCCAAAATTCTTGGTGGAGGTTGAAAATCTATTTTTGACCATGAACATAAGGTTTTATAGGGTCTTCCCAATGCCATTAGATCTAGTTCAAATGCCATAGAGTGGTCAAAATAATGTATTAAGATATAAAAAATATAAAGGGACTACCATTAAAGCTAATATTTATCTTTTGTTCATTAAGTTAGAGATTAGAAGATTCATTCTTGAGACTGGTTCACCAGTTAAAGAAGAATCTATGTATAATGAATTCGTAGCTCTTACAAAGATAAAGTGGGGTCTAGAAGGTGTTATATTGTCTATATGTCTATTTTAGTATATATAAATATATGGAAACCGATTTCCTTAGATTTGTTTTCCATTTATAGGTGGGACTTATGATCTAGATATGAAAGTGGAGTAGATAAGTGACTAATGCAAAGGGTTTTCATCCTCTATTATGGCCATAGTATTGACAAGCAGCCACCTAAAAGGCATGAAGTCATGATTTAGTCAAATCAATGACCATGAGGTTTTGACCTCAAGTGAAAAATGGTGTGAAGAATTAAATAAAAGTTCTAATGTTGGGAATTAAAACTAGGAGCATTCATTGTGTCCTCAAAACCAATGGGGACTTTCTCACTCAACAAACCATGGGTAGTGTTCTAATTGATCAAAAAGGTGATAAGGCCTTCATTAGCTAAAGGTATCAGCTTAGGTTCAATTAATGACCTAATAAAATTTGTTATTTTTTGATGGTGTACTCACACACCTTTTATTTTAGTCTCTCTTCTCCTATATATCCTAGTCTCATTCCCATTAAAGGGGTTCTCAACTTTTTGAATTTAGCATTTTATTTTCTAAGACAAGGATACTCATTGAAACTCTAGCAAAAGTGTGCTCATTTTATATGCTTAAAACTTTTTAAAATATTGTAAGAATTAACTTTTGAAGTAATAGGATCAACTCTTTACCTATCTCTAGTCTTTAATTAGTGTTTAGTATGCTTGTGTATGGTGAATTTGTGAAGGAGATTCTTCCTAGTTTACTATCCTTTTGCTTGCCTCTTTAAATATGTTTCTAAACTAATTTGTAGTTCTAGATTAGTTTTCATCTTGGAACCTCTTCTATGAAATATTTATGCAACTAGTGATATTATGAGATTAAGTCATAGTTATCTTTTGATAATCCAGTGTGGGTTCAAACTTATGTGAGTGTCCATTTAAGTTTTGTGCATCACCCTTTTAGATTTCTTAGGACCCCCTTTATTCTCTTTATACTCTTTTCCCCTATCAATATTTAATATTATCATTAGTTTAGGTGTGCATTAAAGAGGAAGCAGGCCTACTCTAGAGGTTTAACCCCAACATAGATTACCCATTTCCTGGGGTTGTCCCAATATTATAGCTTAGCTAGATAGAACCTGAACAACCCTCTCTAAGGGTGAAAATTAAGCCTGTAACAATACTTATAAGAACCCCATTGTTTATTTCAAACCTAATAAATATTCTACATAGATATCTCCAAACTCTTAGATTAGTCTACTTGTACATGGGTCAGTTATTATTTTTGTTATTCTAAGTCAATAATGACTTGCATTGGTTATAACCAACACGCTCCTAAAGAAGACTATTTTATAAAATTAAACCCATACTTAGATTTGGCCAATTATTCTAGTGTGTGAGTTACATGAAAAATTATTCAAATGGATCCGTATATAAAATTTTCAAGGTCGTATTCAAAAGGGACCTGAAACTTATATGTTATACATATATACACTATTGTGCACTAAAAAAAATATTCCCTATTATTCAAAATTTACATAGTATAAATAGGATCACACATAAGCCAAGTCTGAAGCACTCAAAATATAAGCTAAAGATAACATTTCGAAGTACCAAAGCTAATTATTAGTTAAATACACATAGCTAAGGATTTTTTTTTTTTAAATTGCACTAAGTGTGTCTTTATTTCCCTCCTTGGTGTATTAGATACATAAGCAATGACTAATAATCAAGTGGGGTTGATTAGGGTATTTAATTCTATTACACTCCCCCCATTCTTTTAGTTTTATAACCCTCAAAATAACATCCAGGGTTTCAAGGAAAAGGAAGCCAATTTTTTGATCTACATGTGACATAAGGGACCAAGATTAAAAACATAAAGTAGGCAAATATATTCGTACGTGACCATATATGCACAATGCCACACTTATGGGTAGGTCAAAAATGATATTATTGACCCAATCCTATGGAAATTACCCAACATTAATACCATATTAGTTCAATAACTAAATGAGCAAGAGGTATTTTTATCCTTGATTTTCACTTCTAAAATACATTCATAATCAAACAATGAACTATAAAATAAAGTATCATGATTTATTTAGTATTTTCCATATTTAGCATAAGCCATTATCAATTTATAAGAATCAATTTTAGTCTTTGAAATTTAGATGTATGTTTAAATGACATACCTATTGATTTGAATTACAATGGAATGCATATTATTGCCACTTCAAGTGGGGTCATCCATATTAGTCATGTAATAGTTATTATTATAGAGTAATTGGGTCTTCAACATGTTGTTATGATTTTCACACATGTAAATAGTTCATGTAGTTCCATCTATAATACACTAATGCCTAAAATACATATTTTTTAAAAGAATGGTTACAATTTCAAGAGTACGATATGAGTTTACCTAAGTGACATCTCTTCCTCCACACACAACAACACTATTATGAGTTGATAAACCTATTCATATTCATGATTCTAAAATATCTCTAATTCCTAAGAGTCAAAATTATAGTTTTAAAGATGTGACAACCAACTCAAGGAATACTACTAACTTAGCACAAAAATCTCTCTAATTCAATGATCTCATATCTCTACTAACATATCACAAATTGTAATGCAATAAACTAAAATATCCAAGGTTAGATATAAGTCAACTCCACCATAGGCATGCTTTAAGGCACATTTTGATTTTTTTAAAATTTGGTTTCAAAGTTATGAGAACTCATAATTATATATGATTTACTTCAAATCTATTGTTACCTAATAATTTTTAACATTTATTATAATGTGTCAAATTCAATATTCTAGTATAAGTAAGGATTTATTTTATTTTATTTTTACTAATTTTGTCTTAGGGGACCAAGAGCATTTTAATTTCCTTGTTGTCTCATACCTTATAATCCAAAATTAAGACAACCAATTCAAGCACATGAAACCCACAAGGTTAGCCATATGAGATCAAACCAATTTAAGGGTTACTTAACCCATCATAAGAACATAAAAATTTATGCTTTCCTATTAGTTGAATTAGAGAAGGAAGAATTTGTGAAATTATTTTATCATCATTAACAAACCCTTCATTTAGTTAAAATAAGATGAATTTGGATTAGTATATCACCTTTGTCAAAATCATAATAATACAAACCGTTTGGAGGAATTTAGACTCATCTTGATGCCCAAACCATAATCACATAGCACATCAAGATGCATCAAAACACAACATAATCCATATTCATTTCTCTTAGAGTTAGGAGGAAACATAATTTAATATCAACATAAAAATAAGTCTAAGGCTCACATCATCCTTATAACCTTTCTATAACGGACAAATGAGAAAAAGTCTCCCATATTTTTCAATAAGTTAAAAAATATGTTTTAAGCTCATGTCATGCTAAAAATAATAATATAATTATCACATACTACTCCCACACTCACCCAAGGTGAATGGTATAGAAAATGTTTCATCATAACAAAACACATTAACAAAGTAAAAAATTACAAATTTTATCAAGGAGTAAAATCAATCGGCCAAGCAACATAGATCAACCCACAAAAGGAAAACAAATGAAAATGTTAAACAAACCAATACAATCCAAGGACTGATGAATGTGAAAATGGATAGACATCCCAATATAATCCAAAAGTGAAGATAATAAATAAAATTTAGAACTCCAACATTAAATTAGGTAGTAGACACTAAATCTAAATTATATATCAGCTTAGTCTTGTACACTTAGAAAATACCTATCATAGTTGACCTCTTTAGTTCTAAGACCTTCCCATTACTAAAAGGATTGTGTTCATTATCTCTTTATTGAAAAAAAAATATCTCTTAGTCTAATCATTGTTATTTTGATGACTAGGCCTTTTATACTATGCCAAATGATCTAAACTGTATCATTATCACTCTCTACAAGTTTTGGACTTGTACCTATTTTCTAGTTTACCAAACATGTGTGTTCCAACTAGATGTCGATGTTGATGCTATTATCCATTTCAAAACTATGTGTTTGGTGCCCAAAATTCATCCAATTTCCAAATTATTAATGTTGTTCTAAGTTCTTTAGTGAGAGATATTTTCAAAATTGAATGGTGTATATATAATATCAACCCTCATTCATTCCTCACCTCAAAAAATACCTAGAAAATACTAGGAACTCATAAAGAAACATAAAAAAATCACTAAATCAAAGATTCAAGTGATAATATTTTCCCTATTTATCCCTATTTATATATTAGTCATAGGATTAATATCCTTATAGATTTGAAGTGCTGAAGGATCATCCCATGAGCCACATTTTCCAAGTTATAAGAGAGGTCACTATATGTACTTCTTATCACACATTTCATTCTTATCCACACATAATCTAACATGTAATGTACAAATACATAAATATGAGGCCCTCTTCATATTATTGGATGTGTAGGTAACTCCCATTAATATAAGGGTCCTTATGGAAACTTGACACCATGTGGCCACTAACCCATTTTTCCCACAACCAATCCAAGGGTGAAGAAGCTAGGGTTTGAACATTTGATAAAGATAAATATATTGTGCACATTATATGAAAATTTAATAATAAAAGTAAAAAAACCCATAAGGATCTAGGTATTTTCATCTAGATCAAATCACTATTCCTTACTAGACACATGAGTCTAACTCAGACACTAGCATCAACTCAACTATCCAGATTTGACGTAAATAATTAAGGTCACAATGTGAAAAAATCAAGAATCTAATGACTATTCCAAGATCATAATCTAGTCCACTTATAGCCTATTTCAGCCTAGATTTGCATGTACATGGTAAACAAGCTAGGTACTCTTGTTTTTAATTCAATGTAATAATAATCAATAGTTATACTTTATATTTTTAGCATATCTCAATATTAAAAATTTAGAATATTATTTATTTGAGTTTTTGATTTAATTGGCCTAATATATATCTATTTATAAACTTTATACTTAATCATTTCTATATTATTAACCCTATAGGTAGACCCCATACATACCTATTCAATTTAGGGTTAAACATTTGGTGAACCCATATTTTAATGGAAACTAGCTTATTCTAAGGTATTCATCCTTTTGAGTTTTTTCATTATTGTATTTTTTGAATTTTACTGTATGATTTATATGAAACCTAAGCATAGCCTTATATTAGGTGGTGTTTCTAGTGACCATGTATATCTTCCTCATTGTTCACCTAGGATGTATCAAACAAATGAAGAAACCAATCCTACACCTAATAAAGATGCCAATAATAAAATTGAACCATACACTAAAGAGGTTATCATAGAAGATGATTATGATCATGAAAATGATGAATCTAATGAAAAGGAAAAAATATACCAAGAGAAAGTACAATCTCTTTCTATGTTTCAACACCATATCTAGAATGACCTAGACGATCATGATGATATCCTAATAACTATATTAGAAACTAAAAATGGAAAAACATAGATGAAAAAATAGGACCAAATATTGATCATGTTATTAGAGATATGGACCATCCCCAAATACTAATAACCATCCCCTTGGGCACCTCACTATTTCATACTTAGAATGAGGGCCTAGGATATGTGGTTATACCATTCTTCCCTCAAACAAACCCTATAATTTATACATATTACAAGGGAAACATAAATAATTCAACCTAATTACTATTTTCAATTCATATATCCACTCAAACTATGAGTACACCTCCTTTGGTGACTTATAAAACTTCAAACCTTAGTGATAATTATGTGAAAGATCTTGTCTAAACTATAAAAAAATTCAATCTAAGTTTACAATTATGGAAAAAAATTATACAAAATCACCATATGTTATTGATTCATAAGAGGTGTTGAATTACCCTATTGTAACTAAAATATTTTTACACCCCTTTCCAAAGAGTTTTTTTCACCTAAGTTTACATTTAATGGTGGCAAGGGTCATCCTGAATAATATATTTGATCTTTATATGTGACATGCCTTGATTATGCCTTTATGATAAAATATTGACTAAACTATTTCTAAAGAGTCTCAAGGACTATGCTCTAAGGTGGTTCTATGACTTACCAATCCAAGCAGTAAAAATTTTAAATCTCTTACATATTATTTTTTGGCACACTTCTTTATCAACATTATAGAAAAGGTTTCTTATGTCCAAATTTCAAAACTTAAACAAAGAACCAATGAACCTATAAATGAATATGTATCAATATACATTACAATGTTGGCTAAAATGACCAACCTAATGGTAGATAAAGAGATTCAAGAAACATTCAATCAAAGTTTGCTTTACCCATTACATGATTCCATTATTTTTAAAACTTTAAAATATTTTGAGGACTTATTTCATATTTTTCATGATTGTGATATGAAATTTATCTCATTGAACAAACTTAAGTATATATAAAATAGACTAACTACATCAAATTCCAAGTTTACTATCAAACTAAGTTATAAGTTGAAACCTATAGAACCTAAAAAAGAAACAACTACTATGATTAATTTAGTTTCATAATAACCTAATTGACTTGTCTTATACAATGTACCAAGGAGATAATTTACATGCTTATCTAAGTCTCTAGCTTCAATACCTATGAATATTGTGGACCGTCACCTCATATCTCTCCGACATCTTATAGGTTGTTAGGAGTTAACCTCTACCCAAAGGATATGATGCTAATGCTTATTGTGACTACAACCAAGGCCTTAAGTATTCTATGAATAATTTTTTTTATTTAAATCATAATACATAATACCTTATTGATGACTACAAAATTACATTTGATGATGATCCAAAGGAATCATGTTTACAACCTAGTTATCACCATAATCATAAGGTATTCAACAATCCTTTATAATACAATTATAAGAAGAAACTACAAGTATAAATGGTATATAAGTCACATACTCCTCCACCACATTATGGGTACCCATTAGATGGGATTATTGACACTTATACATTACATACACCTAGTATGATTCAAATACCTTTTATTAATTTTGATGATAATGAGATTATAGATGATGAGTTAGATCTTCATTCATTAGTCATTACAGTATACCTTGAACACCAACCTATACACAATATTTTAATTGAAAATTGTTCTAGTAAGAATGTTTTAACCATGACATTACTTACATATTTTAAATATACACATGATGATTTACACCCTTCGACTAAAATTATTAGAACATTTGATCAAACTTAAAAATAAGTCCTTAATGATATTGACTTACCTTTATAGGTTGGCCCTGTACATGTGGTCACTACATTCTTAGTTATACTATAAACGTGATCCTTTGATATGTTATTGGGAAGACCATATATACATACATTACATGCAATAATTTATACAATACATGTATGTGTTAAACACATTCATGTCATAGGGTAATTAAAGTTTCTAGAATTCCATATGAACATCCACTTAAATAAAATAAGTTTATATCTAGTCAATTAATTATAAAATCTACTAAGGTTAATATTTAATTAAATGGTAAGTAGTATGTAATCCACTTTCCTAAGTTACCAATACTTGATATACCATTTCATCATAGATACATAGTGGAGTATGTTAAATTCTCATCTACTATAACAAAACATCTTCAGTTACCTAGATCAACCAAACATGTTCCCATTTATGTCATTCCAAATAAACCATATAACACTCGAAAATGGATTCCGTGAACCCCCATTCCTTCTATTATTTTATCAAAACCATCAAGTCCTATTGTACATACACAAGGCATCATAAATCTTATAGTACTAGATATTACACTTATACATGCTCCTTAGTAATGCCACCAGTTTATTGCACTAAAATTTGAGTGGGGAGATATGTATGACCATCTATTATATGTGATCACATCATAGTTTTTTTATTTTAAAATATTACAAAAATATAAAAAAATATAAAAAAAAAAAAAAATATTTAGCATTATAATATATTATTAGCTCATTAGCATCTATTTTTTTAATTCCATATTGGTAGAATATCATTTATTTCTATATAAAAACATAGTCTTCACACATATTTTAAGTGTGATACAAGTAGACTGAGGCACATTATATATGCACATACATATGTTAGGCATTCCCTCTACTCACATCATTAGTGCATTGGGGACATCATTTTCCTTCATCAAGATACACCTGGGTTACATTGTTATATGAACATTTACATTATCATGTTTGAGATTATATACTTACACATGACTTTTTAATTCTTAGATATTTAATAATTTACTTGATATTCTATGTGACATATTTTGCGAACACATATATCCAAGGACTAGTATGGTATGCTTTTAATAGTTACTTATGATTTCATGTTTTCTTTTTTTCACATTCTTGAGTGTGTTCCTTGCTTGATATTATCCTGAATTGTATTTATTGTTCGAGTATTTTAATATGATCAATTGGTTATGTCCCTCTTTCCTATGTTTGTCTATTATGACATTTGAACATATCATAGTTTTTTGTAAGTGATAATTTCAACATGTGGGAACATTTGACTAAGTGTGACAATCGAACATGCCCCTTGTATGAGGTCTACTTGGACCATTGAGTTTTTTTTAATTTAGAGTACTGTAGTGTGTGTTTTTTATTTCTTTTTTAGCTTGTATTATTACTCTCTAGACATTTCCATGATTCAAATCATGCATCTTAGGCCCAGATGTAATCACATACTATGTACCCCATTATTATATATACCCAAACATGATACTCATATATGCTACATGATATATACATAGATTATACAATTAACTTATCTTTTTGAGGTAAGGTAAGTAATATTTTATACTTACCATCACATCAGAAGAGGTGGAATATTAGTTGGGGCATGGCTTTCACACCTATTAATCATGAAATATACTGAGAAGGGGGTGAATCAGTATATTCTATATCTTATAAAACTTTCTATTTATCAAATTCCACTTAATCAAACATTCAAGATATGCAATAAAACTCAAACAATAAACATCACACAAGATAGAGAGAGACACCAGATATAATGTGGAAACCCAATGTGGGAAAAACCATAGAGAACAATCTCAAGTATATTCATGAGAACAAATCCATAGGAGCACCATACCCCTTTGCCGAATATCAACCTTAGTTACAATTCGTGAGCACCAACCCATAAGAGCTTCAAACCCCTTTGCCAAGCACCAACCCAACCACTATTCATGAGCACCAACTCACAGGAGCACCAACCCCTTCGTCGAGAACCAACCTAGCAACAATTTGTGAGCACCAACACACAGGAGCATCAACCCCTTTGTTTATACCACACACCTATCTCTCAATGTTGCTATCTAAGCAAATGATAGATCAATACAACATCTCCTTCCTCTCTCTCACCTTTGCTCTTCTAAGCTAGATATAACAAATACAAATCATATTCATCTCTCACAATTTCTCTTCTAAGCTAGATATCACAATATCAAATCAAACTCTCTCTCTTCCATATTACAAATGGCTTCTCAAGCCTTTATTTATAGCTTTCCAAATGACCTTTGGCCTTCTCCCTTTGTGACCCTTCAATCCTCATGGAAAATGGTGCCAATTTTGGATGACCCTTCATATTCAAGCCTTTGAAAAGTCATGTGGTGACCCTTCATGACCAAAAACGTCCTTCCCACTTTTGTCCTTATCTTTGGTGACTTTTCATATTCCTCAAAGTGTCCCTTCATGAAAAATTGCACCCTTACTCTTTTGTCTTCACTTGGTGACTCTTAGTATTCCCCAAGATAACTCTTCATGGGAAAATGCATCCTATCCTTCTTTTGTCTTTTACCCATGGCTCTTCAACTTCTGCATGGGCCTTTCTTTTGTCTCATATGCAACCAAAAATATATTCGTTAATATTAAATAAATATTAACTCATATTAGCCAAGATATATTTGTTACAAGCAACATTAAATGCAATGGGGCCTTTATCACCAATAATGCTAGACCTTTGACATCAATGACAATATTTCCAACAATCTCCCCCTTTGTCATTGATGGCAACCTCAATCCTGAAACTACCACATCCTGTCACTTGCACATATCATCATCTGAAAACATATAGTAACTCCCCCTTACTATAGCAACCTATACCTATTTGGTGTACCTATTTTTCTCCCCCTTTGACATCAATGGCAAAGGGCCTACCTAGAGCTAACACTTAGCTCCCCCTCACTTGATGTTGAACATCAATGGCAAGAAGCAATAGAAATTACTCCCAACTCATCTTGCTGATCTTTGAATGTATCCTTTGATTGTGCCTTTGAGAAGATATCTGACAAAACATATACATTGTTCCTTGTCCTTTAAGCATCTGTAATCAATTCATTTGAATCTTTTCTTCTAATCTCACAACCTTTAGCATGAAACCTTAATGAGTATCCTTGATCACATATTTGACTAACACTCAATAGATTATTCTTAAGACCTTTTACATATAAAACATTTTTAGTCTTAATTATACCATAATCCAAACTCAAAGTACCTTTTTCGGCTATCCTGGCAGTGGTTTTATCTCTGAATCTCATTGTACCACCATTGATCTTCTTTAGAGATATGAATTTACTTTTATCTCCTATCATATGCCTCAAACATCCGCTATCAATTAACCATGGCTGATCTTTACCTCTTACATGCAGTGTTGTCTGAACCATCATTGAATCTTTAGATTGTTTCTTCTACCATGAACATGTCTGAACCGTCTTCTTGATGAATGGATCTTTGACAATCTGATTCTTCTTCTTGATGAATGGAGCTTTGAAACTCTGATCCTTTTTGATTGACTCAAACATGCTTCTACAATATTGAGCTATGTGTCCAAAATTGTTGCACTTGTAGCATACTATGGTCTCTTCATCAAAGCTTGATAGAGGAGCAAAAGAGTTGTGGCTTCTGCTTGATTCTACTTGACTTTTCTTCTCCTTATTTCTAAAAGAGCTTAGCTCTTTTTCTACATTATAATTTCTTTTGACCATATCCATTACAATAAAAATAAGACTTGCCTATATATCTCTGACCTAATTGCCTTTTGTAGCTTTGTTCCTTCCAACCCTCTCTGTTTGGAATGTCCTCTGTATTCTTCACTTCTCCCCTTTTTATTTTCTCTTGTGTAAGAGCTTCAACATAGCTCTTTTTCTTTTCAAAACTATTCCATGTCTTATTTGAACATGCTTTTTGACTTTCCAATATCTTATTTAGCATGTTAGTGCTATCTTCAAATTTTGAATCACTGACTACTTTATCACTAACTGCTTTCTTAATATCTTATTTTAAAGAGGCAATTTTAATAACATACCTTTCACAATCTTTTCTTGATGTTTCTAACTGTGATGTGAGATCTTCATTCTTCTTGGCTTCTTCAAAGTGTGCTTGTAGGTCTTCAATCATTTCCTTTGACTCTTGTTCATTTTTCTCAATCTAGCACTTTAATCTTCGATTCTTCATCTCAACAGCTTTTAACTCTTCTAGGACACAATTGAGTTCTCCTTCCATATCTACTTCAGCTTCCTCCTCTTCTTCTTCTTGATCATCATCATATATGGCCATGAATACAATCTCTTCTTTTAAATCTCTAACTGCACTATCTTCGACTGAGCTAGGATCCTTAGAATACAGGCTCTTCTTCTCGAATCCCTTCTTGGATTTGCCTTTGAAATTCTTCTTGTTTATAGGATTTTATTCTTCATCATCATTAACCTTATCTAGGAATCTAGCTGAAAATGTCCAATCTTTCCACAATTAAAACATTTAAAAGGTAATTTTCCTTGATATTTACTTGTTCCTCTTTTCGACTTGCGAATGAAAAGTGCTCCATTGTCATCTTCATCATCACTGGAACTATCACTTGATTTTTGAATCTTATCTTTCTCCTTCTTTGATGTCTTGAAAGTTGCTTCTCTCTTGGAGGGTTTATCTTGTTCTATCTACATCTCATATGCCATGAGAATACCATGAAGCTCATCCATTTTTAGCTTGGCTAAATTCTTCGTCTCCTCAATTACCAAAACCTTTGCATCATATCTCATTGGTAGAGATCTCAAAACCTTTTGCACCAATGTTGACTCATCCAATGTTTCTCCAAGACCTTGAATCTGATTTACAACTTGATCAACTTGCAAAAGATAACTTGCTATATCTTCTTCTTCTTCCATCTTCAAACTTTCAAACTACCTTCTAAAAGTATACAACTTAGCTTGATAAACCTTTCCATCACCTTTGTAAATATTCTCAATTTTTACCCAAGTTTCATGAGTAGATTTACATTGCATAACTTTAACAAATTTAGATTCACATAAACCACATAAAATAGCATTTAAAGCTTTAACATTACATTCACTTGCCTTCTTTTTTGCTAGAGTAATTGTAGATGTTTGTGGCTCTTCATATTTCTCCACCATTGATTTCCATATGTCGAATTCAAGGGCCATTAAATAAACCTCCATTCTCATTCTCCAAAAATCATAATTCATCCCATCAAACAAAGGTGCCTTATTTGTAGAAAATCCTTCATGTGACCCAGCCATCGTGCTTTCTTGATCTACCTTCAAGCTGTAAAACTTTTCAAAAAGGAACCTGCTCTGATACCAATTGTTAAGCATGGAATATACTGAGAGAGGGGGTGAATCAGTATATTATATATCTTATAAAATTTCTTTTTATCAAATTCTACTTAATCAAACATTCAAGATATGTAATAAAACACAAACAATAAACATCACACAAGATAGAGAGAGAGACAACAGATATAACGTGGAAGCCTAATGTGGGAAAAACCATGGAGAACAATCTCAAGTATATTCATGAGAACAAACCCATAAGAGCACCATACCCATTTGCTGATTACCAAACTCAGCTAAAATTCATGAGCACCAACCCACAAGAGCTTCAAACCCCTTTGCCAAGCACCAACCCAGCTATTATTTGTGAGCACCAACTCACAGGAGCACCAACCCACATGAGCATCAACCCATTTGTGTATACCACACACCTATCTCTCAATGTTGCTATCTTAGCAAATGATAGATCAATACAATATCTCCTTCCTCTCTCTCACCTTTGCTCTTCTAAGCTAGATATAACAAATACAAATCACATTCATCTCTCACAATTTCTCTTCTAAGCTAGATATCACAATACCAAATCAACCTCTCTCTCTTCCATATTACAAATGGCTTCTCAAGCCTTTATTTATAGCTTTCCAAATGACCTTTGGCCTTTCCCCTTTGTGACCCTTCAATCCTCATGGAAAATGGTGCCAATCTTAAATGACCCTTCATATTCAAGCCTTTGAAAAGTCATGTGGTGACCCTTCATGACCAAAAATGTCCTTCCCATTTTTGTCCTTATCTTTGGTGACTTTTCATATTCCTCATAGTGTCCCTTCATGATAAATTACACCCTTACTCTTTTGTCTTCACTTGGTGACACTTGGTATTTCCCAAGATGACTCTTCATGGGAAAATGCATCCCATCCTTCTTTTATCTTTACCCCGTGGCTCTTCGACTTCTCCATGGGCCCTTCTTTTGTCTCATATGCAACCAAAAATATATTAATTAATATTAAATAAATATTAACTCATATTAGCCAAGATATATTTATTACAAACAACATTAAATGCAATGGGGCCTTTATCACCAATAATGCTAGACCTTTGACATCAGTGACAATATTTCCAACAACACCTTTGCATTTTTAGATTTTTAGTATGGGCATGCTAAAAAGTTATGATCTCCACACTTATTTAGTATTCAACATCTCCAAATTATAGTGGGGGAATGTTATGGAAACATGTTCTCCACACTTACACCAATTCTCAAATTCTTCAAATTCAGTGGGGACATGTCATGGGTATGACATATCTTCCACATTTGCAAGATTTTAAAATTGGCCAAATTTCACAATTATATGATTAATATACACATTTCTTGTAACATTATATACATTAGTACCCTTAGTATACCTAGGTTTCAACTTGATACATTTATGAGGTGCATATGTCATGCAAAAAAGCACCTTATATTATAAAATCAAATCAGATTTTTTAATTTCAAATATTATTATGGACTATTATCATACATAATATGGGATTTTATGGATTTTATTGAGTAGACTATAGTAATTGTTAATATTTATCAAGGTTGAGGTGATTAAATAACTCAATATTACAAAGATTATAAGTTAGACTTGATTGAATCATCTAGATTCTCCAGATATACAATGTGATTTGATTAATCACTCACACTCGGTAGGTTATAAGTATTATTGGGTTACATAAGTGAGATATGATCAATGACCATGTGGTAGCTCACATTTTCATTAAGTTTACGTACATGTTATCCTCCAATGTCTCTCTCTATATAATTAAATTAATATTTCAAAATTATCCTCATATTATCTCCAAGGCTTCATAATAAAGCATCTCATCAAATCAAATTTCTAAAAGACAAAATGGTTACATAGATATATAGGTGTACTCCTAACCTTGATATCTTTACTTTTAATCATTTCAAATTATTTAAACTTCAAATTTCATACATTTATTATATATTGTAATATGGTCTTAGTTTTAGGTCAATCACCAAAAAATCTCTCAATTTGGACTCATGCAAAGGCAAGGTGTGTTATACATACCTAGGTACACATTTAATTTCTTTAAACTAGTATTTTCATTAATCGATAAAAGTGAGGGGAAATGTAAAATTTAAATATGAAATATATATCACCTCAGTATTGTATACACTTGGAAAATACCTATAATTATTGCACTCTTCATTTCTAAGACCTTCCCACTACCAAAATGCTTGTGTTCACCATATATTTATGACAAATTATTTATCTCTTAGTTTGACCATTGTTATTATAATTATTAGACCTTATATACTATACAAACAATCTAAACCTAATCATTCACTCTTTGAAATTTTTGGACTTATACTTGTTTTTTAGCTTCCCTGACACTTGCATCCCAGCTTGATGCCTATGCCGATGCTAGTTTCCTTTATAAATTAAGTGTCTAGATCCAAAAGTCATCCGATTTATAAATGAAACATATTATTAACGTCATCCTAAGTGATTTAGTGTGATATGTTTTCCAAAGGGATTTATATTATAAAATATCAACCCACATTCATACCTCACCTAGAAAAAGACCTACAAAATAGTGGGAGCTCACAAGGCAACTTACCAAAATCAATGAATCAAAAATTCAAGTGAAATTTTTTTCCCTACTCATACCTATTTCCATATCAAGAATAATATCATTATCTCTACAAGGTTTAAGTACCAAAGGATCATCCCATGAGTAACATTTTCCAAGTTACAATATAGGTTACTCTATGTACTTTCTTATCACACATTGCATCTCTTCAAAGTATTGGCTATATAAGCAACATTCATTAATAGAGGGGTCCTTAGGATAAAGTAATACTATATAACCACTAACCTATTTTTACCAGAACCACTCCAAGGGTGAGAAAGATAGGTTTTGATAATTTGACAAAGAGATATAGACTATGAACATGATCTAAACACATTAGAATAAAGAAGATAGAAAACCTACAATGATATAGGTGGTCACATCCAAATGAAATCACTATTCCATACTAGACGCATGTGTCCAACTTAGACACAAGTGTCAATGTAACTATCCATATTTGATGTAAGCATCTAGGGCTATAGAGTGTAAAATTAAAAAAACTAACAATTGTTCTAAGATCTTGGTCTAGTTCAATTCCTTCATGTTTTAGCATAGATATACATGTTTATAGTAAACCATCTAATTACTATTGTTTTAAATTCATTAAAATATCAATAAATAGTTTTATTTTCTATTTTTATCATATCTTAGTATTATAAACTCATAATAGTATTTATTTAAGTTTAAAAATTAATTTACATGTTATATTTTTTTTATCACCCTTGTGATTATTTATCTCTATATTATCAACCTTATATGTAACCTCCATATATACCTATTCAATTTAATAAGGGTTTATAAATAATAAATTGCTAAACATAATTGAAATACATATCAAGTAAAACCATAAAAATATGATATAATCAACTTATTAGTCACAATCAAGAGCCAAAAAAATTCAAGGTAGGGAACATCACATGGTAAAATTGCATAATTTTATATATAATAATATTTAATAGCGTCAATTTATAAGGCCACAAGTGGAGATTAAGGAATTAGCATATCTATAGACTAGAAACACAACTCTTCAATACCCTCACATAGTATGAAGAATACATCACAACTCCAAATTGCCAAAACCACCACACACTTACCTACCTATAAGTGGTAAAGATAAAAACATGTTTCCTAAACTATGAAAAAATGTTAAACCATAAGGATGAATCAATTTGCTCCATATAAACATCTCTAGCCAATATGAAGTATAAAAAACCAATTTGTGAAGGCCAATGAATGTATTTAAAAGAACACTAACGATACATGTCTATAATCAAAAAGAAAACTTAACTAATATCACATAATATATAATCCACCCAATGGACTTATGATGATGTCACTATTTTATCCAACTATTAACTATAAAAACACCTCTTCCCAAACCAAGGGAACATATGGAATATCAATCCATAAACAAAATCTAACTCATAGGAATACATTAATGAAATAAATTACACTCCCATACTATGATGATGGTGTCCACCACTAAAGGGTTGTAATAATCCTTGAAGGGTCTTTTAAGATCCCCTCCTCTATAATTAGCATTCTAAAGGTATAAAAATACATCAAACAGGTACACACTTTCCTAGTTGAGCAACATCTCATACTCACCCAACACCCAGTAAACATAGTACAAGTGTCCCCTTGTAACTTTTATTATAAAAAAGGTCTAACTATCACCAATAATTTTTAATCTATGATGATTGAGAAGGTTATAAGAACCCTTGTTGATGATACTCATTAATTATTCTAGATGCTCACTTACCCAACATGGTACAAACTATTGAATCTCAAGTCTCAATTGAACTAACCATTTAAAACTCTAAGAAGGTATAGGTACTCCCTAAGGACATAGATTAATTCCACCAAACCCTTCTCAAATGGGTATTAAAATACCATTCCATATTCCAAGATTCATGTTTCATATCCATTAAAGGGACATAGAACTCATCACCTATATGGCTAATCTAAAATCATATTCTCTCATCTATATAGGTAACTCATACAACAATCGATGATAACCTTGTGAATAAGGTAACAATACATCATATAAGGAGCCAAGGTATAACTAATATTCCTAAATGACTTTGAAGATGACACCTTTGAATAATGAATCCTTTAAGGAAAAAAAATCCAAATAATGATGGATGTGAAATCCATATACTCCTCATCAATCCATACACAATGATGGCCTCAACCTAACTATCCATCTAAGGGTGAAGCATGATTCTAAAAATGAGGCACTATAAGCCCCAAAAATGAACATAGGCATCTAATACAATATCTCATGCCACTAAATTTTATATTTATTTGTATAACATTTAATATTAAAATAATGTGATGACCAACATAAAAAGAGAATGGTTGCCTCAAAACATTGACATCCATGATAGTTTATATGTCACAACCCATGCTAAGTTACATGCTCTTAGAAACTAGCATATAATTTACAAAATTAAAATTATATTATTATCATAAGCATGTTTAACAAAATGGAGGTACACCCACTCAAGGTTATATGTGAACTCTTGCTCTGAAATAACTTATATTTCATAAATTTTATCAACACTCATAGACAACCCAATCAACTAGGTCCCACCACCATGGAAGCAAAACTTATCTTTAGAGGAAAATTATCTCACTAAAATCAAGGAGCTCAAATTATCATGGATACATCGATAAACTAAAGATGCACCATAATTATCAAGGTACACTCTAACCTTATATCAATGATGAAAACAAAGGGTCATTATCAACAAGGTCATCACAAAACAATTGTTAGTTCAACATAAGGATAATCTCTATATAGATACTCTAAGAAATGGGGTCATAACCTCAAAGGTGATGTTGACCAAAAAATTTGGATATCAATATCCAAACTAGATTTGTATACCTTGGGTATTGATAAACATGTAAGAAGAGGTAATACTACCACTATAACATAATCATCGCTTGATTATGTCAATTGATTTCACATTTTTGGTTCCTAGATTCCATAAAGGGATAAAATTTATCCAACCATATCGATGCCAACACTAGTAAAAAGTCACTCCATCATGAGGATAAAACCAAGGAATATCATACTACTAAAAAGAGTCAAGGGTCATTCTCCACAAGAATGGTGAAAAAAGGCTCCATAATAAAGCCATCCACATGGTATCACTAGTTAATCACATAAGGTGAAGATAATATATAACAACACTCATATACACATAGATAGGTTTAAATTATAAATCTATTAGTAGAGGTTCTTGATACAATAGAGCATGCTAAGGATGAGGATAGGTAGGTTTTAATTAAGTACATAGGATAGTAAAAATAATTCATATCTAATAAGGATAATATAAGCATAACGGAGATGAATTATCATGCATAAGATAGGAATTAATATTACCCATTACTTTATTAAGGTTTATATAAAATTTGGATTAACTTAGATAGAATTAAGCTAAACATTAAGCATGATAACACATGCAAGGAACAAAATAAGATATGCAATAGGTAACCATAACCAAATAGTCTATAAAAGGATACATATAGTCATTTACACTTTCTGATTGTTCACATTCTTATCATACTTTATCACCAAAAGAGGAGACTATTCATATTCTATCCTTTTACAAGTTGTGGAGGATAGGACAAAATAAATATAGTTGACAGCTAAATATATAATGCATGACTATCTGAAGAATATCCTACATAGTTTTACTATCTATTTTATTCTCTAACCACTTTCTTGGACTTAAAATGTTGTCTCATCCCAAGACAAAATTGCATGATCATCTGAATGTACTCATAGGGCAAAAGCTAAAAACATGGGTATACTAATAATATTCATAATAATCACTCAAGTCACTGCTTCCAATTTTCCCCTCTTACAAAATACTTAGCTACCCTTTTAGGTTTTCAACTAAGTAGTATACCAACATACCATGATTTTAGGTTTTTAATAGGTTGGCATAACTAGGTCTCCACCCTTTATGGGTTTTTAACCATCTTGGCCCTGCTTGTCTCACTAGTCATCCCTAATACAAAATGGTTTACAAGATTTACAAAATTTTCACTTTGCATAGTACTTAGTTGAAGGAGGTAGTAATATTGTAGAAGAGGATAGGAAATTAAGATCCTTGGCCTTGAACTATGTATCCTTATATTGTATGATGACTTTATAAATTTTAGACAATAGCTTGTAGACTAGTACATTGAGGATCTAGGCAACCTCACTATAGAACAAATATAGGTCACTCTTGTAAGTATGATAATTAATCGTCACCTCCTAAACCATGCACAATATGATACACATTGATGCATGATATTTTATGATTTATTTTAAGTTTGAGCCATCGATGATGCTCATGGATGCCTTTGTATTGCTAACCCATGTCTACATTTCTTCACCTAGTTACTCTAACTTGTCTACATGGAATTTAGACTAGAGACCAGTGAATGAACTATTCCAAAACTTACTCTACCAGTCAATAATTTAATTATACAAATTTTCCCTATAATTGAATGATTATTAAATAGATCTATCATTCTAATCCACTAATGTGGTTTAACTATCCATGTTTATCTTGGTATTTTTAATAGTAGCGAAATTTGCACTAGAACCAGTGAGAGTCATCAAGGTGTTAATTTAATTATAGTAAACTTTGTGTGACATGATGTAATTAAAAGGATGCAATATTTATCATGCTCTAGTACTCTTCTAATAAATTTATTAATGTGGCTACCTCAGTCTTCATGCTCTATCCCAATATACTGATTGCACAGAGTTGCTAGACTATGCACTAGTCTTTTGTGAGCTTACTGACTAATTATACATCACTTGATCCCTAATTTATAGAGTGACCAACTCCAAAAATGTATCCCCAATCATTCTCACCACTTCATGAAGGAAAGCCTTCAACTCCACATTCTTTTCCTTTGAATGATCTCATTCTTGATCCAAGAAGGTGGCCTTCTACTCGATTGACTCTTGGAAGGCTATGACACCATATAATTGTTTCATTAAGGGTACCTTGGAGACATATAATGAAGCCTCATTCTTGACTAGGTGTGAAACCAACATGAGTGTAGATGCTAAAGTATCTAAGCATGGCATAGTGGTAAACAGGAGCGAGAAAGTAGTGCATCAAACACCCACTTTAAGAACATTCTAGAGTCAAACACCTCCTAGTAGAAACTTGAGTTGCTATGAACTATCTATGTGGTAGTGGGTGATTTTTGTTTGGTAGGTTATTTTAGGTAAACATGAGGTTACACTGGTTCTTGTTATTTATGTGTTCTAACATCTACTGCTAGCTTGAATTATTGTGCAACATCTTTAGTCATCTTATGTTTTTCATCCTCCTCTACTTTCCATTTCTTATTTAATTCTTGTAATACAAATTGTATATTTGCATATTATTGTTCAATCTTTAACATCTAGGCCCACTCTTATACATCTACTTTCTTCATCTCTTATTTATCTTTATTCTTCTCTTATTCCTCTTCTTTCTTATTTTCTTCCTTTTCTTTCTTCTTCTTTTCTCCCTCTTCTTTCTTTTTCTTTTCTTCCTCTTCTTTCTTTTTCTCTTATACCAAGGTCATAGCCTTGGCTTTCTCTTATGCAGATTGGGATTACACTTGTGCTTGTGCCTACACCTATTATTGACATAGTGCTTCATCATCTTCCTCTTTTATTCTGGTAGCTTCCATGGCTTATTGTGTTGGGTTGTTGTGTCCTATTTTCTCTTTTCTTCTTATTCTTCATTGTCCTTCTTATTTCATTTCTCTTACACTTTTTTGGCTATGTCATCCACTTCTTATGCCTTCTTAGCCACATCCATGGCCTTATAAATGTTATCCTTTACATCCTTGGCCTTTTGTGTGGCCTATGATTTTTAGGCTTATTACATGGCTTGTTCTTTCTCTACTTCTTCTTTTTGTCTCTTCTTTTCCTCCTTCCTCACTTTTCATTTATTTGATTAATATATTTTAATAAAAAAGAAATAAATGCAATTATTAAAAGGACATTTTTAAACCCATATTTCCCTTATATTAGTGGCATTGAGAGAAAACATGAAGGAATAAACCATGATTATCTAAGAGGAATATGACATATTAGTCTTAAACCTTGTGAAATCCTAAAACTTGTGAATTCACATTTGATGTTTTAATGCTTTCATGAGCAGAAGAAACGGTGTTTTCAAGTCCTAAAAATGATGACAAGATTATATAGGGGCAAAAAACAAATTTTCAATTCCTTGAGAGACACTATAAATAATCTCATGGAGATTTGGAGATTGAGGTCTTAAAGGTAGAAAAAGTATACAAGTATTCATTAATACTTGAAATGTTGCAAGGAAAATGGGATAAATCGTGAACCCTCCATAGACCATAAATTTTGTCTTATCAATCATAGAATATATTATAAGGTTTTATCTAGATGAATACATCTTGGATAAAATCTTTGTTCTTACTATAATTAAGATGTATATGCACTGCATTCATAAACTATTTAGAAGAGACAAGTCTATTTTTTGAAGTTATAGTGAACAAATTACTTCTTCATCACAAATAATTGAGATCCATGTTAATCAAATAATATTTGAGAGATGAAAAAATACAGATGGATCCAACCTTGAGTGGATCTAACCTTATTCTATGTAAATTATAACAACTAGATAGAGATTTTTTGGGGGTTTTTGGTAGAAACCATTGCACAAGAATATGAACAACACTCTGGGAAATTTCATAGACTAGAAACCAATTTTTTTTTTGAGGTTCTCTTTAAGAAATTAACTCTATTACTTAGAACAATTATGGATTTGGAAAATACTAGTTCTAGGTGCCAAGTATCCTATAGATGAACAAAACATCAATGGAAACATGTGGATTAATGTAAATAAATATTACATAATTTGTCTTCATAAAACCAATAGCTTAAAATGTGTAGGTTCATATGGTTGGATTTCATGCATTTATAATAATAATACAAATAAACTATTATGTAATAATCCTCACAATTTTTCTATATCATTTTCCATGGTCTCAAGTGCAACAATAGGTCTATATTCTACAGGCATAATTTCAACATTATTAATTAGATTTACTGCCCTCTAATATGTTTGAATCTTATTTTCCTAGTTTTTTATGATGTCAAGACTCCTGAGTGAGTATTCCATCCAAGAATGTGATGAACACCATATCTTAAGGGAAAATATCAAGGTTCCCATGATTGTTCAAGCATATAAACCTCTCAATGGGCTTCATGTAAAAACCATGTGAATGAAGAGTATAGTATTCAAATCTTATAAGTCATATAAACTCAAGAGTTCCTTCATGATTAATTATAAGTAAGAAACATAAATATGATCTTTCCATGTATCATCTATTGATCAAAATAAGAAACTTGCAGGTGGATATTCACATTTAACTACAAGTCAAAGTTACTAGGCCTACATTTGAATTGTATAAACCTATTTTAAGTGATGAGGGTCTCTAAGGACATTAAATATGATTATGATTTTCATGGCACTAAACATGTCTTGAAGGTTTAATGGAATTCTATTTAAAATTCTCTAAATTACCTCGTTAATGTTCATGGATTGTATAAATCAACAACTAGGGCATGAATGAAACATTGATTATGTCTTGAAAAAATAATTAGTTAAGATCAATTTGAAGGTAATTATGATGTGGGAGGATCACTACCTTCTTGTAATTATTAGTCCATTTTTGTATCTAGATTCATTACAGTTCTTATAGGTTTATTATGGGTCTTAGGATGGTTTTCAACTTTGAATTATCGCTTTGGAAGGATCTGCTCACCACCCAATTTAAATTTTTGAATTGTTTTCAAGATTTTGAAGCTTCAACCCATTGTGTAGGAGTTTCATTAATACTATATTTTTTTAGAAGGTTAATATGTTATGACCTTGTATCATTAATGATATTTAATATTAGTTAGTGTTTTTAGAAGGTTAGGTAGTTACACATCCTCAACATACAATAGGAGTTTGTAGTTAGTTAGGGTGGTTATAAAGAATAAAACAACATAAATATGCCTTTGTGAGAATTCATTATTAAAAAAAAGTAAGAGTGAAATATGGGGATGAATTCAAAGATAAACATATGCAACCCCAAATAAAATGAATAGAGAAGTATCTCAATTTTGACATAAGCACTGCCTATTTTGTGTGTACTTTTATATTATGTGTTTAGTGGTAATGAGGTTATATATAATTATAAGAATTAAAAAGACATTTTAGAATGTAACCTAACTAATTTTTTTTTTAAATAAATCTAATAAAATGACTAAGGTTGGATACTAAGTTTAAAGAGTTTCCAATGAGAAGTTACTCAAGGAAGGCTAGAGTTGTAGACTCTACATGATCACACCTTATGGAGAGAAAATACTGAGGGAGTATGTACTCCAAGAAGGTATGTTGAAAAAATATCTTAAATTATCTTTAAAAGGTATTAACCTCTTTCTATAAATAAATTAAGTTCCTAATATCATCTTTTACTAATAAAACACAGACTTTTCAGTAGTCTCCAAATCAAGCCCTATGTGTTCTTGCATTATTTACCTAAAAACATTATGTGAGAGTCATTTAAGGTAAGGAATATTAAAATTTTGATAGGTTGTCTTTGTATATTTTGAGAAGTTTTTTTTTTTATAATGCTCAATAAGATACTGAATGTGAGTTTTAGTTATTTATTGAAAATCAAACTCGGTCCTGTAGAAGGTAAATAAACACACGAGGACAGTTAGAGGTCTTGTTAAAAATTTGTAAAAAGAAATATTTGTAGAGAATAATTAATTGGAATAGGAGTATTACATTGAAAAAAATCTTTAAGGACCTTCACAGGTTATTGAAATTCTTAGGAATATACAACCCTAAGATTATTGCTCTTGGATCTACTTAAACTAGTATGTGACATCGATTTAAAGTGACAGTGGATATTTATTAATATTTTTCTTAAATATTTTGGTATTGAAATCACATCTGGGTGTAAATGGAATGAATAATCTTTGGATGGAGATAAATAATGGTAGTTGTGGATAGATCAAAATAATGTATTTTTAAATGCATGGTCCCAATATGAACTAGTGAGAGATATATGAATGAGAGAGAGAGTCAAAAACAACTTATAAATGTTTATATGAAACCAATAGGGTCTATACAAACCAAATGATTTTATAAATAAGGTCACATGAGATTGGTTTCTTGATATCATGGAGTCTCAAAATCGAGATAAAGAATAAATCAAAATTCACATTGATTTCCTATTTATATGATGCACTATATTGAAAGGAGAAAAATATTAAAGGATACTCAGATGAATTATAGAGGAGTAATAGGTTATTAAGATAAATTAGGTTGATTTTTATCATTAGGACATTGGAGGTAGACACAAGACATTAAAAAGAGATATAAATCCCCCAAAGATAGAGAACAAATAGAGCTATAACTATTTAGTGCATATCCAAGTGAGAAAAATACATGTTATCTTGTGATAAATTTGACAAGAAAACTTAGAGGATGGAATTTAGTTTATGCTTCCTAAATAATCATACATTTTTTGTGAATCCCTCTACATCAAATTGGGATCATTAATTTTGTGTGCCAACATAAATATACACATTTTTTTCTGAACCTACATAAATATAAATAAAATTTTCTTTGCACTTGCATAAATATACTCAGAATGTTTTAAAAAAGGATCACCTTTTATAGAGGGTTAGTTAAATGAGGTGATAGAGATTTTGCATATTAAAAATTATAAACATACATTTCTAAGCCAAAATTCTAGTAATATTACTTGCAAAAGAATAGATGAAAAGAATGAGAATACCAAAAGGAATAAAATGGTACACAAAAAAATAAAAATAAGATATTATAAAAATTATTGAGATAAGAGAAAAAGAAAAAAAAATAATTAAGAGGAATATTTCTAAAAAATATAGATAATAAAAACTAAAAAATTCAATTAAGTAAAGTGTTGTTATATTGTTTTACTGTGTTTGGGAAACTAGGGTTTAGTTTCTGAATAATAAAGGGGCTATATTGAGGGGTAAAATAAAATCAAGTGTAGTAAAACAAAAATTGATACCAATTTGACCAAATTAATTACATGGGGAAAATAAATTACTTATTTAGGTAAAATAGTCATCTACAAGTTCTAAAATTGTCTAAAAATAGTCAGGAATAATTAGGAATAATGATTCATTTCTAGATCTGCAACTCAAATTTTCTCTAGATAGGAGTGCCCATCACTATTATTTAGATATTAGTACCCATCACTATTATCTAGATAGGAACATTCATCATAGTTTGTCCATTATAACACTGTTATCCATTTTGATTTTTGTTTCTAGATTCTAATGCAGTATGGTTTTGGGAACCTGTAGGTGTCCTTTTTTCTTCATGATCACCTATCTATGATGTTTTTTGACCTATTTTATTATTAAACCTTAGGTTTACCTACACACATGAAATAACAAAAATATTAAAATCTAAAAAGGAAAAAAAATGGGTTAGGGAAGTATGATCACATGATCTAGAATCCTTATTGTCCTCATCTCTACCTACATTAACCCTCAAGCTAGGGTCTCAGATCAAATATAGTTATCCCTTAGGGAATGTGTATAATAAATGTTCATGGTAGATGCAAAAATTAAATTTTTCCTAGGCCATTCCTTGATCAAGCATGAAAATCTATGTGATGTAGAATTATAAGCTATATTATTGATTGATTTTAATTATTTAGTGTGCCAAAGTAGTAAGTGTTAGATATAAAATGCCTTATGAAGTCCTTTATATAAGAGAATTTATTTTGAATTTTTTATCTTTATTCATGATAGTCGACACAAAAAATATAAATAAAACTTAAGTGATGGGTTAATAAGGTTTTGAGACCCATTAAGAAAGGAAAAATGATAATTGGATAACAACATTAGGGAAAACATGAGTACCAAAATTCTATTGTCCAAGATTCTAAAAAATAGTTTGGGATTCACATAAGCCTAGTCTAGGGGTCTCTATGGGTATATATTAGTTGACTAAGATAATGAAAAGGTGAAAAGAGAAATAAATATGACCAAGACAAGCAAAACAAAGACATGGCTAGTATAAATAAGGCTCATATTCTCCAGTCAATCTCTTATGAAGAGAACTATGAAAAGAAATGATATGTGTGGTTGCTTAAACAATTTAGGGTGTATACATTTTCCACCTTTTAATTCCAAAAATGTAATAAAATTAAATACTAGAGAAAAATAAATAAGAATAAAATGCATACCTGAACCTACATGTGTAGAGGTGGATGTGTTGCAAGGTTCCAACTCACTTCCTAGCTAGGGAAGTGGATGGAGAGTCAAATAGTGCATAGAGATAGAAGGATTCCATGGAGTGGATGACCATATATTAAATATAAATGTGTAATAAATGTATCATGGATAAAGAGGGAAATGCTTGACCCTTATGTTAAATCTAACTAAAGATGAGGCATGCTTGGAGGCCCAAAACTAATGTATGTCCTTTATCCCACATAAACTCATGTAATTTGTATGTATGTATAAAATATGTATGATGTGAAGGGTGAAATATATCATGCCCCCAATTTTAATATTTTAACTAGAACTAAGAAGTGCTCTAAGGCCAAAAACTAATGTTTATCTTCTATCCTACACAAACTCATGTAGTCTAGATCTAAGTAATGTAGTGGACAAACTGCTGCAGACAACCATGTAGTCCAACCTAGTGATAACTTGGGTATAGATGGGTGTAATCCAAAAATTTGGTCAATCTATAAAAATAGAATGGCCTATCTTACCATTCCATCTATATAATCCTCAGTGATGAATAACGTGAACATCTATACCATGCCCCTAAATTTGGTAGTGAGTGATGCATCTACATAATATGGTAATCTATATAACCACATGTGATATGACATATCTTGTCATGCCTCATATACAAAACTAGAGACCAAAACACTATGCTCTACAATATTCCCATAGTCTTCTATCTAATTTTGTAACTGCATCATGTTGTATGAAGCTATATATGTGAGATGTATAACATGTACATGCCCCCAAATATGGTATCCAAGTCTATATCTATATCACAATCACTATGAATCCATATAATCTAAACCATTATATCTAAATATTATATATATATAAACTAAAGGTATATCCCTTTCAATCTCATCGATAATGTTAAGTGACCCACATAATCTTAGTCATTTTATATCTCAACCAATCTAAGCTAAACTTGATAATCTAAATGTTGGATATGTAATAACCATGGTGTATCCACTAATGAGATTGGATGGGTATGCTAGGTAAGTGTAGAAATATGAATAGCATGAATGATTCCCCCTAGGGAGAAGGAAAAAATATATGATAGAAGAGGTTGAGCCAAAATTGATGACTAGTGGCATAGTAATAGAAATAAGGTTGGTATGTTTTGAATAGATTGAAAGGTTATTTGATTGATTAGATTGTGTTATTGAGAGTGGAACATATTTTGATTAGTGAGGCACATGTCTGGGTATAAGAGAAATATATAAATGTTCATGCCATAGTAGGTAGATAAGGTAGTAAGAGAGTGAAACTTGAGTGATGTCAAAGGTATCATTGTCATGATTATATGGAAGGACATAGTTGTAAAAATAGAATTATGGGTTTTGAGTTATGGGAAAAATGGTATTTCATTTTGAATGAAAAATTTGGTTAACATAGGAGATTAGATTGATTCTTGATTCATTTGTGCATTGAATAGGTTGATATTTTGAGCTCTAGAGTGAGAAAAATGTCAAGGATATGAGCACTTACTATAACATGATTCAAGCAGTTGGTGGTCTAAGTTTAGGTTGGCGATGATGTGACCTTAATAAGCAACTCAAATACTTGGTTTTTATCAGCTTTTAGGAGTGTTTTGGTGTTTTTAAGGGCTTAAAAGTAGTTTACAAAGTTTTTTTATTTCTGACACTCTTATCTTGTATTCCAATACTCATGTCTATGGATTTATCACTCTTCTCCTTTTGAGGTGCTCTTATCCAATGTTATTTTCCTTAATTTAATGTTGTTTTCCAAGAGGTAAAATATTTGTATGGTGTTGCTTTGTTATTTACTATTATGTTGGCTTGGATTTCAAATTGGTATTGTTTATTGATAGATGTGTTACTTCTGGTGATGTAGGGTGAGGTTCAGATGAGAGAGTTCCATAAGGGCTAGGTGATGGAGACATTGAGGCTACTACCACTATCTACTGATGATAGATGATTATGGATAGGGTAAGGTTGGTTAATGTGTGTGACCTAGGTAGAATGCAATGGGATTGACATCTAATGACCACGTTATACAAGATATGGAATGTGGATACATGTACTTCTAGATTTTTATAGGGGATATGACTATGACTTTGGAAGATGTGTATCATATACTACATTTACTAGTTAGTAAGTGGTGAGTGATAGTAAAATATGACATGGGTACCAATGTGATTGATCATGCATCTTTGTACTTTATTGGTGTACCCTTAGGTATACATTAGAGATGTATTTATAGAGATGTGCTCCTGTTAGTCATTGTGTAGTCTAATGTTTTGTGCTTACAGAAGTGGTTAGCTATTTTATTGGCACATTTTGTTATTGTGGATGAGAGCAAAGTGTCTAATGCATATAGGTTGCATATGATTATGCACAATGGGGAGGTATATGACATTGTATTATTATGGGAGAAGACTATGTTATCCCACCTATATAGGCACCTTTATAGGTTTACATAGGAGCCATTCATTGGTAGGGTGAGCATGGTGACCTTATTGCAATGTTGGGATTATGAGCACATAGTAGTTGTGCAATAAATTAGATTGCCAAGGGTGGAGTGGGCACCTCTATAGACATTTGAGGAATGGTGGATGAGTGTAATAGCTATCTAATCCCATAGTATGGATCATTATAGGCAGGTTTTAGATAGATTGGTGATTGGTAACATCATATGGAGGCCTTATAGAGGATTTATTGGGTGGGTAGAGGATGGAGTAAAGGTACGATACATGAGGGTCAACTATTGGATACATGACCATTAGGATGTAATATATGAATTCTCTTAGTATGAGTGCATTACCAGATAGTTTAGGGTATCAAAAGATGTAACCCTAGTAGCATCAATGTGGGTGAGGAGTGTGTGAGATTATATAAGGGTAAGAACTCATGCAAGGCCTATTGAGGTTGAGCTTGCACCACTACCTTTAGATGAAAGGGATGTAGTCATAGATATTTTAGATGTGAATGATGTTGGATGTATAAATGTGTATACAACATAGTAGAATAGGTATTAGTGGGTTCTATTATACCCTATTGATGTAGGGAATACTCTAGAGTATGAGGATCTTGATCCAATCTAGATGATGGGATGTAAGCAGTGATTACATTTGAACTATGTATAAATTTATGATTTTTATTTGATTTCAAATTATATAGATAATTTAGTGTCATAATTTATGTGTATGTGAAGTGAGATGTGCTTAGTATGGAGCACATTCTAGGGTAGGAGGTGTAGATAATTATTACTAGGAGACATTAATCAAGTCAACATTCTAAGAACTCACATAATATGTACTTGATGATGTAGTGGAGGAGGTATTAATAGAGTGATTGATGGTCATGATTGGTATCCATGCCCATCTATTTGATAGGTCTGTTATAGTGAAAACTACATATGTTAGGTTCATAGGTAAGGGAGATGAGCTAAGAGCTAAGTTGGATAGGCATAAGATGTCCCCACCTATTTTTGGATTTATTACTATGATGATCATGGATGAGTTTACAAATATTTAGAGATGATATGTGGACTTGTATGAGGATCATGGTTGGCTACTATAGTGAAAGAGTCATTACAAGAGGCATACAATAACTCAAGGAGGTGTAGGGCCATTAAGTGTTAGGGTAGATTATAGGACTAGCACTAGTGGAGAGAGTGAGATTGAGAGTGAGGGCATGATGCCCATTCATGATTGATTGTACTTGATATTGGTGTATATGTATTGAAAAATCACTTTATATATATATATATATATGGATACTTGTTTTATTTTGACTCATGCATATTGTGTTATGGAATTTGGAGCATATTGGTATATTTGTTACAAATGGTTGATTAGAAACAGTGAATTTGGCATTGATGTTGAGGTTGCATATGTTTGGTAAAATAGTATTTTGGATGTGATTTGATTATTGCTGATATATTCAAGTGTGATGCTAGTTTTGATTTTAAATCATATGTGAGTAAAAATAACTTTGTTATTTTGTAATTGGTAAATTGATTTGATAAAGTGAACTAGTTTAAGATTGGTAAAATAAGATATTGGTAAGATCAGGATTTAGATAATTTGGTTTGGCTAGGGATTTTTATCTAGAACTAGTAATATTAGTTACTAGTAGAAGGGGATGTAAGATATCACTTTGTGCGTATCAACCCCATGACTTTTATATCACTATTTGAACCCTAATGGCCAATTGAACAAGTGGTTACACTACTAATGTTATGTAGGAACATGATTTATATCTAATGTTGTTTTTAGTGCACTAAATATAGCTATACATGGAGACTCTATAATATGTAACCTCAATAGATGCACAATTGAAACTATTTTTTGTGAAGGAATCTCATCTATCCATAATTGTAGTATATTTTTATGTGAAATAATACCCTATGTCTTCTACTATGATGTGTATGGTTGATTAATAGCTCAAGATGGAATTATAACCTATGATGGGGGCTCATCTATTCTCAATCATAGTGGGTTATTATGTGAAATAGGTCCCTAAAAACTTGGTTGTAGTGAATATCTATCTAGAGCAGTACTTTATGATGTGGGTTTATCTAATCTTAACCATAGCAGGTTGTTATGTGAGATAAGAGCCTAAAAACTCTACTATAGTGTGTTTGACTATGTTGATATGTATATGGAACTTCACTATGTACTCCATAGACTACACTAATATATGTAAGTTTATTTCGATATACTAGTCTCTAAACCCTCTAAGTAGGTGGGATAGGAGATCTCATATGAGGCTTTATCCTAGAAACTACATTACTCTCATGATGAGTAACCAATGATTCATGTGAAGGAATGTCTTAGGATGACTCAGTCATGGATGAATGAGGTCTATGGATCCATGATGGAAGTATCTTGATGCTTGGTGTGAATGTTATGATGTTATCAATGCATCTATTAATATAATCCCTAAGTCTATGACAAACATTGTCTTTGTGTCCACAAATATGATGATAGTCATAAAAGGGGTGATGTGGCTATCTTTGTAAGAGATGTTGATCTCGATGATAGTAAAAGGTAATGTGATTAACCTCATATATATTAATGATGATAATATGATGTATGGGCTATCTTATTTTTAATAAAACTATAGTGGTTCCCTACTATTGTTCTCTATAGTGCATATTATAGGTGGTTCTCTAGAAAATGGCTCTTTATTCTTAACTAGTTGCTTTTCTAGGTGTGGTCTCCCACCTTGTTTGGGACATGGTGTATTTTGTGTGTTAGGAGCTATAGACGAAGGTAATGCTATGAAATCTAGAGTAAGATATTCAACTGAATCTATATCAATCCCAATTTCTTCTCCAAGGTTAAAATTGTATAATGTAAGTACCTAAAATAGGACTCTATCTGATATAATATATGCTCTAGGAGGGGTTGGTGAAGCCCCTTAATGAATATATGTTGAACTACTAATTTTTTTGGTTTAAATATTAAACATAACCTGCAAGTCTTAAATTATAAGATATAATTACTAACTGGCTCTAAAGGATTTTAATGCAATGAGACAAGTTTCTCATATGTAACACCAAGGACCATGTTTGCTATGTAATATCTAAGAAATTTCTCCTCTAAGTTATCATATGTATGAAAGGAACCAATAATGAGTAGAAGAAAGAACCAATTTTGTGCATTACCCACTAATGTCTACTAGAACAACTTAAGTAGAATGAAAGGAATTACATGAGATGGAAAATCCTTCCAAAAGGTTTTAAGGTGTATGAATGGATTTCTAGTTATATAAAATTGAGGTAATGATGGTATTTAGAATTTCTTAGGCAATGAAGCTTTGACAAATGTCTTTGGATGAGGCTTACCATGTAATTCATTGGCATCCATCCAAGTCTTATAAGCCTTATTTTCCAAAGTAAGGAGATGTACTTGGTTTGGTAATTCACTAGTTGGTTTATTAGTATCTTTAAGTGGTTCATTTAAACATTGAATTTGATCATTTATTTTATCCATGAGAATGTTACATTTATAAATTAGATCATAGAGAGGGGGTTTGCTCACTTGAACCTTTAAAGGAATGGTAACTTGAACCTTAGTAGTAGGATGTGGGATACCATTCTCTTTGGGTGGAGAGTGACAAATAGGTAATACTATAGTAGGGGATATTTTGGACGATTCATTAGTATCTTTATTATTTAATGAATCACATTCTCATTGAATATAAGATGTAATGTTAACATTGGCATGCACATCATTTGAAATATAATCATTCATAGAAGTAGAAGCAACATTTTTTAATGCATTATGTTTGAGAAAAGAGTTAGAAGCATGAGATGCATTTTATTATTCACTATATCCATAATATTTATCATTATTCCATGCATTATCACAATTGGAATTTTTTTCATTCAAAATAAGATAAGTAGATTTATCACGTTCATATTCATTATCATTATCATATTCATTTACATGTTCACTATCATACTCATTATCACTTCCAGTATTACTAGGGAGAGGGGTAAGAGAAGATGATAATTATTCTCTAATATGAAATAAATTGTCATGTGAAATTGGAATACTATGTGCATCTATGTTATCCTTGAATGGAGTGCATGCATTATTTTCATTTACAATATGAAAAGTAAGAGTAAGAGAGTTATAATTTATAATTTCTTTTGTCATTATTTGAGATGACAAAGTAGAGTTAAGAACATGAGATGGATCATTTGAACTAGGCATTGGAAATTTTACTAAATTTCATTTATATTGTTGTTGTTTGAACATAAAAGTAGAAAAATAGAGGGATAAACTATGTTCAAATGCAAGTAAATTATCACCAATAGAAGGTTCATATGTAATTGCACTAATTTTTACATTTTATTTATTTTTCATAGGAGAATAAGGTGAAAAGTAACTTTCCCATTTATGAAAAAAAAAATCTTTGGAAGAGGGAAGAAAAGAGATAGGCTTGAGGGAAGAAGATGCATCTACTTTTTCTTCACTATCACTTTCATATGAATCATCATATTCCTCATTGAAACAATAACAATTTTCTTCATTATAAATGAAATAATTTTCCTCATTTTTGGCTAATGTGTAGTTTTTCAAATTTGTCCATTCATTATCATAATTATGAGAAATTTAGAAATTTATCTATACGATGAGAGGGAAGAAGTGCCTTAGTGGCCATTTTATTACTTTCACCAAAGAGAGTATGTAAAATTAATATTAATAAAATAAATCCAAGAATGACTAATAACATATGGATTTTGAAAATATTTTTGACACTCCAAACAATTTCTAAAAATTCTAAATTTTTTATCTAAAAATTGTAAGGGAGGAAGGCTTGGGGTTTGAGGACCTAGTTTGGAAATCTAGGGTTTTGGGTTGGATTTTTAGAATTTTGAAATTATTTAAATAATTTTATTTCTAAAATAATTTTTAATAAAATAAATGTAAAAAAAATTAAACAAAAATTGGAATTTTAAAATTGAATTTTTGCACAAAAATGTGAAGGAAAACCTTAGGGGTACCTAGGGTTTGATGTTTGTTCAAAGTAAGTCAGGTTCATTAAATGTTTTATTATGTTTAGGAATCTATGGTTTAGTTTATAAAAACTAAGGGGGATATATTAAGGGGTGAAATATAGTCAAGTGTAGTAAAACACAAATTAATACCAATTAGACTAAATTAATTACATGGGGAATATAAATGACTTATCTTGGAAAAATAGTTATCTGTAGGTTTTAGAACAATCCAAAAATAGTTAGGAATAAGGATTCATTTCTAGATCTACAACTCAAATTAACTATGGATAGGAGCATCGAGTTTGGATAGGAGCATCTATCACTATTGTCTAGATAGGAGCACTCATCACTATTGTTCAGATAGGAGAATTTGTCATTATTGTCTAAATATGGCACTATTGTTTGTTTTAATTTATGATTTTTTATTTTGGTGGAGTCTAATTTTAGGCTCTTATAGGTGTCCTTATTTCTTTGTATTCATCTATTAATGTCACTATATGACCTATTTTCTTCTCAAACCTTAGGTCTTCCTACACACAAAATAAAAAACATATCAAAATCCAAAAAAGAAAAAACTAGGTTAGGGGCATTATGATCACACAATCTAGAAAACTTGTTATCATGATCACTACCTACATTAACCCTCAAGATAGGGTCTCAAATCAAATGCATTTTTACCTTAGGGAACGTGCATAATCAACATGAATTGTAGATACAAGAATGAACTTTTGCCTAGGCCCTTCCTTGACCAAGCATGCAAATCTATGCGTGATATAGAATTTTGAACTATACTATTGACTATTTTTAATTATTTAGTGTAACAAAGTAGTAAGTGCTAGATATAAAATTCCTTGTGAAGTAATTTATATAGGAGACTATTTATTTTAAATTTGGGAGCTTTATTCACACTAGCTGACATTGAAAATATAAATAAAACTTAAAAGAGGGGATAATAAGGGTTTAAGAACCATTAAGCAAGGAAAAATGACCATTGGATAATAACATTAGGGAGGACAGGAGTGCCACAAACTATAGTCCACCAAAATTCTATTGTCTAGGATTCTAAAAAATAGGTTGGAATTGAAAGAAGCCAAGTATGAGGGTATAGATCAGTTGAATGAGATAACAAAAAGGTGATAAAATCAAGAAACAATACCAAGACAATCAAAACAAAGGCATGTCTAGTGTGAACAAGGCTCATATTCTCCAATTGGAATTTCCTATGAAGATGATTATGAAAAGACATGATATGTGTGGTTTCTTGACCAATTTACGATGTATACATAGATAATAAAAAAGAAAAAAAAAAAAAATTAATTGAAGTGTTTTTAGAATTTTTTTAATGTGCACATGACCCCAATTAACTCATATGGTTAACTGAATCATTTTTTGTTTGATTAATATATTTTAATAATATTAATATATATATATATATATATATATATATATATAATTCTTACAAGGCCCTTTCTAAACCCATATTTCCCCTATTGACTCAAAATAAAAGTTAAAGATAACATTTTTATGTACCAAAGATAATTATTAGTTAAATACACATAATTAAGGAGTACAATACAAAGGCATGTCTAATGTGAACAAGGCTCATATTCTCCAATTGGAGTTTCCTATGAAGATGATTATGAAAAGACATGATATGTGTGGTTCCTTGACCAATTTACGATGTATACATAGATAATAAAAAAGAAAAAAAAACAAATTAATTGAAGTGTTTTTAGAATTTTTTTAATGTGCACATGACCCCAATTAACTCATATGGTTAACTGAATCATTTTTTGTTTGATATATATATATATATATATATATATATATATATATATATATATATAGATATATATATACATACATACATACATACATACATACATATATATACATATATATATATATATACATACATATATATACATACATACATACATACATACATATATATATATATATATATATATACATATATATATATATATATATACATATATATATACATACATATACATATATATATATATATATATATACATACATATACATATATATATATATATATATATATATATATATATATATATATACATACATATATATATATATATACATACATATATATATATATACATACATATATATATATATATATATATATATATATATATATATATATAATTCTTACAAGGCCCTTTCTAAACCCATATTTCCCCTATTGACTCAAAATAAAAGTTAAAGATAACATTTTTATGTACCAAAGATAATTATTAGTTAAATACACATAATTAAGGAGTACAATTTCAAAATCACACTATGTGGGATAAATAAGCGTGTCTTTAATTCCTTCCTTAGAGTATTAGATACATAATAAATGACTAATCATCAAGTGGGGTTGATTGGGGTATTTAATTCTATTACAATTCCCCCATTTTTTAGTTTTATAACCCTCAATATAACATCTAGGGTTTCAGGGCAAAGGAGGCTAATACCTATATCTACATGTGACATAAGGGTCCAAGATAATAAATACATAGTAGGAAAATATAGTCATAGGTGACCATATATTTACAATGCCACACATATGGGTAGGTCAAAAATGACAATACTGACCCAATCCTATGGAAATGACCCAACATAAACAACATATCAATTTAAGAACTAAATGAGTCAAAGGCATTATTATCCTTGATTTTCACTTCTAGAATACATTCAAAATAAAATAATGAACCAAAAAATATAAGTATCATGATTTATTTAGTATTTTCTATATTTATCATATGCCATTATCAGTTTATAAGAATCAATTTTAGTCTTTGAGATTTATATATATGATTGAATAGCATACCTATTGATTTGAATTACATTAGAATGCATAGTATTACCACTTCAAGTGGGATCATCCATATTACTCATGTAATACTTATTATTATAGGGTAATGGGGTCTTAAATATGTTGTTAGGATTCCCATGGATGTAAATAGTTCATGCAATTCCATATATAGTACACCAATGCCTAAAATATATATATTGTAATATGATGGTTAAAATTCTAGTAGTACAATATGAGTATCCCTATAGTAAGTGGCATCTCCTCCTCCACATCCAACACCACTAGTATTGGTTTACAAACTTATTAATATTCATGATGCTACAATATCTCTAATTCCTAAGATTCAATATTATAGTTTTAAAGATTCTACAACCATCTCAAGGAATCCTACTAACTCAGTGCAAAAAACTCTCTAATTTAATGATCTCATATCTTTACTAACATATAACAAATTGTAATGCAATACACTAAAATATCCAATGTTAAATATAAGTCAAATCCACCATAGACATGCTTCAAGGCATATTTTCAAAAAAATTAACTAATATTTGGTTTCAAAGTTATGAAAACTCATAATTATAGATAATTTACTTTAAATCTATTGTTACCTAATAATTTTTAACATTTATTATAATGTTTCAAGTTCAATATTCTAGTATAAGTAATGATCTATTTTATTTGATTTTATTTTTATTAATTTTATTTTAGTGGACCAAGAGAATTTTACTTTCCTTGTTATCCCATACCTTATATGCCTAAATTAAGAACAACCAATTTAAGCACATGAAACCCACAAGGTTAGCCATATGAGATCAAACCAATTTAAGGGTTCCTTAACCCATCATAAGAACATAAAAAATTATGCTTTCTTATCAATGGACTCAGAGAAGAAGAATTTGTGAAACTAATTTATTATCATTAACAGCCCCTTTATTTAGTTAAAATAGGATGAATTTGGATTAGTATGTCACCTTTGTCAAAATACTAATCATACAAACCATTTGGAGGAATATATACACTCATCTTGATTCCCAAACCATAATCACATAACACATTAAGATGTATCTAGACATAACACAACCCATCTTCATTGATCTTAGAGCTATGATGAAACATAATTTCATATAAACATAAAAACAAGTGTAAGGATCACATCATCCTTATAACCTTTATATAAGGGATAAATGATCAAAAGTCTCCCATCTTTATCAATAAGTTAAACAACATGGTGTAAGCTTATGTAATGATAAAACTAAAAATATAATTATCACATACCACTCCCACACTTAAATAAGGTGAAAGGTATACAAATGGTTCATCATAACAAAACATGTTAACAAGTTGAAATTTAAAAAATTTATCAAGGAGTAAAATCAATCAACTAAGTAACATAGCTCAATGCATGAAAGGAAAACCAATGAAAATGTTAAACAAACCAATATAGTCCAAGGAATGATGAAGGTGAAAATGTCTAGACATCCCAATATAATAAAAAAGTGAAGATAATAAATAAAATTTAGAGCCCCAATATTAAATAAGGTAGTAGACATTAAATATAAATTACATGGCCCCTTAGTCTTATACACTTGGAAAATACCTATCATGGTTGTACCCTCTAGTTCTAGGACCTTCCAATTTCTAAAAGTCTTATTCTAAAAAATCATCTCTTAGTCTAATCATTATCTCTTTGTTCTAAAAAATTAATCTCTTAGTCTAATCATTATTATTATGATGACCATGCCTTTTATATTGTGTAAAATGATCTAAACTTGATCATTATCACTCTACATGTTTTGGACTTGTACCTATTCTCTATCTTCCCAAACATGTGTGTCCCAACCAAATGCCTATGTTGACATTGTTATCCCTTTCCAAACTATGTGTCTAGTGCCCAAAATTCATCCAATTTACAAATTATTAATGTTGGTCTAAGTGTTTTAGTGAGAGATATTTTTAACATTGAATGGTGTATTTATAATATCAACCCTCATTCATTTGTCAGCTCAAAAAATACCTATAATATAATAGGAAATCATAAGGAAACTTACCAAAATAACTAAATCAATCATTCAAGTGATAATATTTTCCCTAGTTATCCCTATTTATATATTAGTCATATGAGTAATATCATTATAGATCTGAAGTACTAAAGGATCATCCCATGAGCCACATTTTCCAATTTATAAGATAGGTCATTATATGTACTTTCTTATCACACATTTCATTTTTATCGACATAAAATCCAACATGTAAGGGATAAATACATAAATATGAGGCCTTATTTATATTATTGGATATGCAGGTAACTCTCATTAATAGAGGGGTCCTTGGGAAAACTCAACATTGTGTTCCCATTAACCCATTTTCCCACAACCACTCCAAGGGTGAAGAAGCTAGTGTTTGATCATTTGATAAATAGAAATATCAAATGCACATGATATGAACATATCATAATAAAGGTGAAAAAACCTAGAAGGATCTAGGTGGTTGCATCTAGATCCAATCACTAATCCTTACTAGACACATGAGTCTAACTCAAACACCAACATCAACTCAACTATTGAGATCCGACATAAATATTTGAGGCCACAGAGTGAAAAAATCAATAATCTAATGATTGTTCCAAGATCCTAATCTAGTCCACTTCTAGCTTATTTCAGTTGAGAATTGCATGTGCATAGGAAATAAGTTAAGTACTCTTATTTTTTATTCATTCTAATATCAATCAATAGTTATACTTATATTTTTAGAATATCTCAATATCAAAAATGAACCTTATTATTTATTTGAGTTTTCAAATTAATTGGTCTATTATATATCTATTTATCACCCTTGTACTTATTAATTTATATATTATTAACCCTACAAATAAACCTCATACATACCTATTAAATTTAGGGTTAAACATTTGGCAAACCCATATTTTTATGCAAAATCTAGCTTATCCTAGGGTATTCATCCTTCTGAGGTTTTTCAATATTGTATTTTTTTAGTTTTACTCTATCATTTATATGTAACCTAGGCATATACCTAGATTAGTTGGTGTTTCTATTGAACACATATATCTTCCTCGTTGTTCACCTAGGATGGATCAAACCAATAAATAAACCAATATTATACCTAATAAAAATGACAATAAGGAAACTAAACCCTACACTGAAGAGGTTATCATAGGAAGATGATTATGATCATGAAAATGATGAATATAATGAAAATAAAAAATAGATGAAGAGAAAGTACAATATCTTTCTATGTTTTGACACCATATCTAGAATAACCTAGATGATCACGATGATATTGTAATAGCTATATTAGAAACTAAAAATGAAAAAAATGTAGATAAACAACTAGTACCATATATTGATCATGTTATTAGAGATATGGATCATCCCCATATACCACTAACCATCCCCTTGGGCACATCACTATTTCATACTTATAATGGGGGCTTAGGATATTTGGTTATGACATTGTTCCCTAGAACAAATCCACTATTTCTAAATCTTATAGGGGAAACATAAATAATTCAGCCCAATTACTATTTTCTATTCATATGTCCACTCAAACTATGGGTACACCTCCTTTGGTAACTTATAAAACTTCAAAACTTTGTGATAAATATGTGTAAGATCTTGTCTAAACTATAAACAAATTTCAATATAAGTTTACAATTATTGAACAAAATTATATGAAATAACCTTATATTATTGATTCAAAAGAGGTGTTACATAACCCTCTTACAGCTAAAATATTTTTACACCCCTTTCCAAATAGTTTTTTTCACCTAAGTTCAAATTTTATGATGGAAAGAGCAATCTTGAATAATATATTTGATATGTATATGTGACATACCTTGATTATTCTACTATGATAAAATTTTGACCAAACTATTTCTAAAGAGTCTCAAGGAGTATGCTCTAAAGTCTATGACTTACCAATCCAATTAGTAAAAATTTCAAACCTTTTACAAATTATTTTTTGGCACACTTCTCTATCGACATTATATAAAAGTTTTCCTATGCACAAATTTCAAAACTTAAACAAGGAACCAATGAACCTAAAAATAAATATGTATTAAGATACATGATAGTTTTGGCTAAAATGACCAATCCAATGGTAAATAAAGATCTTTAAGACATATTCAAGAAAAAAATTTCTTTACAAATTACATGATTCAATTATTTTAAAAATTTTCAAATATTTTGATGACTTTTTCCATGTTGTTCATGATCAGGAAATGAAACTTATCTCATTAAACAAACTTAATTATGTAGCAAATAGACTGACTACATCAAATACCAAGTTTACTATCAAACCAAGTTGTAAGGTAAAACCTACATAACCTAAAAAGGAAAAAAATACTATGATTAATGTAGTTTCATAATAACCTAATTGACTTGTCTTATCCAACGTACCAATTAGATAATTTACATGCTTATCTAAGTCTCTAGTTTCAATACTTATGAATATTGTGGAGATTCACCTCATATCTCTCCTACATCTTATAGCGGTTAATATGAGTTGACCTACACCCAAAGGATATGATTCCTATGCTTATTATGACTATCACCAAGGCCCTGTGCATTATTTGTACAAATTATTTGATTTTAATCATAAGATACAATACCTTATTGATGACCATAAAAATAAGGTATTTAACAATCCTTTATAATATAATTATAAGAAGGAACTATAATTAAAAATGGTATATAATACACATACTCCTCAACCACATTATGGGCACCCATTGGATGGGATTATTTGTTACTTATACATTGCATACACCTGCTATGATTTAAATATCTTTTATTAATTTTGATGATAATGAGATTATAGATTATGACTCAAATATTTATTCATTATTCATTAGAGTATACCTTGACCACCAACCTATACACAATGTTTTAATTGAAAATGGTGCTAATAAAAATGTTTTCACCATGACATTACTTACACATTTTAAATATATACATGATGATTTACACCCTTCGACCAAAATTGTCAAAACATTTGAAGAAACCTAGTAATAAGTCCTTAGTGAGATTGACTTTCATTTATAGGTTAGCCCTATACATGTGGTCACTATATTCTTAGTTATATCATACACATGATCCTTTGATATGTTACTGGGAAGACCCTAATACATACATTACATACAATACTTTATACAATGCATGGGTGTGTTAAATACATTCATGACATAGGGTAATTAAAGTTTCCACAATTCCATATGAACATCCACGTGAACAAAATAAGTTTATATCTAATTAATTAACTATAAAATATAATAAGGTTAATACTTCATGAAATGGTAAGTAACATGTCATCCACTTTCCTAAGTGACCAGTACTTGAGATACCATTACGTCATAGATACATAGTGGATTATGTGAAATCCTCATCTACTATAAAAAAACATCTTCAGTTACCTAGATTAACCAAACATGTTACTATTTATGATATTCCAAAGAAAACATATAACACTCAACAATGGATTACATGAACCCCCATTCCTTCTATTATTTTCTCACAACCATCCTTTCCTATTATACATATGTAAGGCATCATAAATCTTATAGTACTAGATATTACACTTATACATGCTCCTTGGTAGTGCCACCAGTTTATTGCACCAGGATTCAAGTGACGAGATATGTATAAACATCCATTAGATGTGGTCATATGATAGTATTTTATTTTCAAATATTACAAAAATTAAAAAAATATCAAAAATTTAAAAATAAAAAAATATTTAGCATTATAATATCTTATTAGCTCATTACAATCTATTTTTTTAATTCCATGTTGGCAGCATATCATTTATATCAATATACACACATAGTTTTGGTACATATTTTGAGTGTGATACATGCATACTGAGGCACATTATATATATATAGACACACACGCGCACACGCACACACGCACACACACACACACACACACACACACATGTTAGGCTTTCCCTCTAATCACATCATTAGTGCATAGCATATGTCCTTTTCTTTGATTAGGATACACCTAAGTTACATTGTTATATGATCATTTACATTATCATGTTTTATATTATATACTTACACATGCATTTATCTATTTTTAGATATTTCATAATGTACTTGATATTGTATCTACTTAAAAAAATTTGCTAACACATATATCCAAGGACTAGTATGATATGCTTATACTAGTTGTTTATTATTCCATGTTTTCTTTTTTTCACTTCCTTAAGTGTGTTCCTTACTTGTTATTATCCTGCATTGTATTTCTTGTTTGATCATTTTAATATGATCAATTAATTATATCCCCCATTCCTATGTTTGACTATTATGACATTTGAAAATATCATAGTTTTTTGTATGTGGTAATTTGAACATGTGGAAATATTTGACTAAGTGTGACATTTGAACATGCCCCTTGTATGAGGTCTCCTTGGACCATTAAATTTTGTTTCACTTTTGAGTAATCTAGTTTGTGTGTTTGATTTCTTATTTATCTTGTATTATTAATCTCTAGACATTGCCATGATTCACATCATGCATCTTAGGCCTAGATGTGATCACATACTATGTACCCCATTGTTATATCTATCTATATATGATAC